>BQNB010000268.1:1205-53824 GCA_026074375.1 Tanacetum coccineum | reverse complement strand
ATCAATTCTTATTGATTGTGCCTTAATTGACGTTATGCAATTTAATTTGGAATAGAAAATTTTGCTGATTATAAAGATTTAACTGGACTATACTACTTACGAAAAACATTATAATTTTTGGGTAAAGGTACTCTAACTTGCTCAAGTTTTGCATCGATGATGGTATTGGGCCTGTAAACCGGTTGCTGCTCAGGTCCAGAAAAGTCAAGTTGGTTAGTCTTCCTGTAAAGGTCAGAATTTCCAATTAGGCCCGGCTGGTAAGCGGTATCAATAAGCCCATTAGAATTTGCTTATAAAGGGCCTGATTTGATTGTAGACTAGGGGTGAGCAGAAAAACCGAAAAAACCGAAAACCGAAACCGAACTAAACTGAAAATAACCGAACCGAACTAATAACCAGACCGAATTTGCCAAAACCGAACCGAACTACGAATTCGATTCTTGGGTTGGATATGGTTTGACAGTCTGAACCGAGAACCGAACCGAAAACCGAATTTTTATAAATATATATATTTTTTATATATTTATATATATATATCAATAAAATTTTATCCTAATATAAAAACACTTTTTATTCTTAAAATAATTTCTTTTGCTAAATATCTATGTAGTTTTTTATTTTAAAAAAAAAATAGTGTAATTCAGGATATTCGGGTCAACCCGAAAACCGAACCGAATTCAAATTCGGTTTGGTTGAAATCTAGTTCGGTTCAGTTTTCGGGTTGACCCAAGAAAAAAAATTAATCGAACTAACCGAATAACCCGATAACCGAACCGATCAACACCCTACCTGATTTAACTATTGTAGTTTAGTTTTATGAAATAATTACATCATTTTTCATTTAGTATTTTATTTTGGCTGTGACGAATAAAAGATATAACTTTTCTTTTTTGAATATTGAAGACATAACTCATTCAATTCATTTTCCACCCACAATTCTTAGTTTACGTTATTTTCAAATTATTTTTATTACGAATACATCAATTCTTATTGATTGTGTCTTAATTGACGTTATGCAATTTAATTTGGAATAGAAAATTTTGCGACATAAACTCTCTCACACATATGTGAAGAGGGCTGATTATAAAGATTTTAGTTAACAATTTTGTTCAATGCTAAATGAACTATACTACTAAAAAAAACATTGCTCTATATGTATAATTGTGACATGAACTGCTCATGTTATAATGTTTGGGTATGTTTATAACAATTAGTGCGACATGCATGAAGCTTATATATATCAACAAAATTGTATCATAGGGCTACTTTAAAACTATGGCATATGGCCACCAAAATCAATGAGATTTGCAATTGATGATGGGATTCCACCGGAGAAACAATTATTTTGTAATGAAACATCCGTTAACTTTGTTAAATATCCAATCTCTTCGGGGATTTTTCCCCGAAGAAAATTATTATTATCCAATAAAAGTTATCTAAGATTTCGAAGCTTACCAATTTCAGGTCCTAGTCGTCCCTCGAGATAATTATCACTTATGGCCAAGTAACGTAAATTTGTTAACTGGCAGTTCAAGTGACCTGATATGAAAAAGAGGAGTCAAGATTTCAGAAGGTATTGTAACTTGATCGTAACTTGGAGGAGGGAAGGTTACGTTATATAGATGAAGCTCGGTAACACTTCCGGTTCGGGAGCAAGTAACACGCTCCCAATAAGAACAACAATCGGAAGTCGAATTCCATGAGTCTAGTTCTACAAACTTAACAGGATATTTGGAATTGTAGATGGTGGTGAGGGTGGATTTGAAGCGTAGTAGTGCTTGCTTTTGATGAACGGGACAAGAGAATGTTGGGATTACAATGGAACTAAAAAAGATGGATAATATAAACTTAAAAACGTGTGTGTTTGCCATGGTGGATTTTGGTTGTTCTATAATTTTTATTCATTTGTACAAGCTAGTATTGGCGGTTATTATATAGGGAATGAAAGCACCGGGGTTGAGTTTTTTTTTTTTCTTTTTACTTTTTTGAACGATGTACATCTTTAACCATAGAACAAAAAAGAGTTGTCATACATTATTTCTATAGAATTTCCTTTCGCTTGTAGTGAATACATCTTACTGTAATTTAAGTATAGGTTATGCATGAAAGTAAAGTGAATCGACAAAATAACAATGATTTAGAGACGAATTGAGGCTTATTTTATCTTGGGCAGTTTTTTGAACATGATAAAAAAAAATTTTAATCTTCACAAAATAGACCAGTTGCTTAGATGCTTATAAATTATACGTTTTTTGTAAGTAACTTTCACAAATAATTATTAAAGCGACATATTAAAAGTAATTTTTTATGTAAAGTTTTTTTTTAAAAAACCCTTTTTCGAAAAGAAAAAAAAAAAGTCGGCAAAAAATACATTTTAATAAGTCGCTCAAAACATTCTGAAAAGTTACTTACACATAAGGTATAATTTTTAGACGCCTTGGACCGTATTGTTGTCTATTTTAAAAAGTCAAATTTCTTTGTCTAAAAAAATGTACACACATTAACTAGGGGCGAGCACGTCCAAGGCCCTTGGACCGGACCGACCTTGTGACCGAGACCGAAACTAGCAAAACGGCAGACCGAGGACCTACCGAAATGGTATGGTCCAATCCGGGTCGGTCTTCGGTCCGGTCCGTCCTACCACGTCATTATCAATCGGTTTTTTGGTCGAATCGGACGGACCCGATGACCGAATTGGTCCAAAACACAGAACCGCGGACCAGATAGTTGGAACCGATCTATCAAGTGTCCTTCAACAACCGATCTACTGCGAGCTAGTGCAAACCGAACTACTCACAAACTTAAGGAACCGATCTACAAGTATCAGAGTGTAAACCAAGGGCGATTTGTATCGATTGTTTGTTTGCTGTTTTATTATGACGTTACCAGGCAGCTTTGTCTGTTATTCATTTTACCAGGCAGCAGTGTTTTACAGGTTGTTTGTTTCTGTTTGTTTTTAAAAATATTAGTTCGTGGTTTATGTGTTCTTCTTCTCCTAAGAAGCAACCACGAATTTGATATATGTTGTTGTTTATGTCACTGATTCAACTCGTTTCATATGTTTTTTTCCTTTATGCTTAAAAGACCAACTTTTAATAGAAGAAAAACTGGGTTTGCACATTTTTGTTCATGGTAGCGGTTTGAACAAAAAGAAAAAAATCAGATCTGGTTTTTAAGGAAAAGTACAAAAGTGACAGTTGATGACGGTTTGGCCACCGTGGCGGTTTGCCATGGCGGTTTGGCCACCATGGCGGATTGCCGTGACGGTTTGCCATAGCGATTTGGTGGACAGGTGGCGGTTTGATCTTTATCATGGTCTGAATGAAACAAAATGCTGCCAAAATTTAAACTTGGTGGCGGTTTGGTTTAAAGGTAGCGGTTTGGTGGAACCACAACCCAAACCGAGTCAACTCGATCATTACCGAGTTGACACCGGTCCACTCATCCGAGTCAAAAGTCAACGAAAGAAAAAAGATTATGAAGAAGAACAGACTTGAAAGCATAACCAAAAACAACTGCCACAACAACATTGACATCATTCAACAACAACAACAACAACATCCACAGCCACAATCAAGTCCACAAATCCATATCTAAATCCTAAACTAATCGTGACATATCATCTATATCCCATCTCCATCTCCTTCAATATCTCAAGACTCGAATTATAATGAAAAAAAGAAGATCTCAGCCTCATTTAGTTTCGTGTGCTACAACAAATTCAAGACCATCAAAAGATCCACAACGCGAAATAAAAAACATCACAGATCTGTGGAAGGTTTAAACCTTCATCAATATACGAAATTAAAGAAAGTGTCAAAACAACTTTGTTACACTCAATCTTTATTTCGATTGACACAAACAAAACGAAATACAAACCTACCCTAGACTCTTTTTACAAGATCTTGATGATAACAAGTTGTCTTCATTCTGGCTTCAACTCCTACTACAGTTTAGTTATGAAGTCAAGAGGGTTATAGTTCGTTTGAACTTATAGATATATGGTTAAGATCTATTGATCGAAAGGAGTTTCAAGTTGGCTTATTAATATTCTGATTTGGGAGTTGGATTTGTTTGACCCAATGTTGTAGTGACTGCACGAAGAAGAAGGGAGAGAGGAGCAGTTACCCAACCCAACCCAATCTCTAATTAAAATATTATTTTCTCTTTCCTCCACCTACACAACCAATACATACAACCAACCCATATCTTTTTCACCATTTATCAACAACCCAACCTAACATATAATATTATTACTTTTATATTTAATTTAACTAATTAAAAGTTTACATAAAACTATATGTTTGACAAATTATTTACTTGATAAATATATTTTTGAAAAGCAACGATCTGAATAAAAAAAAATTATTTTATATTTTTAGGTTTTAATTGAAATAAAATACGTCTTTTATTAAAAAATAAAATTACAAAAACATGAAGAAATAAAAAATTACAAATTTTAGAAATACAAATGACATAATTAATTATCATCGCCAAATTTCTGCCATATATGCTCAATCAAGTCATTTCTTAGAGATGAATGAGCTTCTCTGTTGCGCAATTGTTCTCTGTTTCTCATATAACTTGTCAAATCCGCAATTCGTTCAGTGGAGAACGCAACAACATCATCGTCACCATTTGTTTGTGTGTCGTTAAAAAAAACGGATGGATCATAATTTTGGTAAGTTTCTCGTTCATCTTCAACTATCATGTTGTGCATAATAACGCAAGCAATCATTATTTGTCCCATTTGTTCGTAGTCCCAAATAAGACATGGATGTCGAAGGAATGCGAAACGAGCTTGTAGAACTCCAAATGCCCGTTCCACGTCTTTTCGAACAGCCTCTTGATGTTGAGCGAACAACCTGTGCTTTCTAATTTGTGGAGAAGATATAGATTTGACAAATGCAGCCCATGAAGGATATATACCATCAGTAAGGTAATATGCCATATTTTTTTGATTACCATTCACAACATAACTCACTTTCGGTGCTCGACCTTCTAACACATCATTAAAAACAGGAGATCGATGGAGAACATTAATATCATTGCACGAACCTGGTGTTCCAAAGAAAGCATGCCATATCCATAAGTCATATGACGCAACAGCTTCCAAAATGATGGTTGGCTTTCCACTTCTTCCTGCGTATTGTCCAGCCCAACCTGTAGGACAATTTTTCCACTGCCAATGCATGCAGTCAATGCTACCTATCATACCCGGGAACCCACGTTGTTCCCCGATATTGAGTAGTCTCGCCAAATCATCTTCATTTGGCCTTCGAAGGTACTCATCACCGAAGCAAGAAATGACACCTTGTACAAACGACATGAGAGACTTTCTTGTCACAGCACCACTCATCCTCAAGTATTCATCTACGGCATCAAATGATACACCGTAAGCCAACACCCGCATAGCTCCTGTACATTTCTGCAATGATGAAAGACTTTGTCTACCCGTAGCATCACGTCTTTGTTGGAAATATCGATCATTGGCAGTAACAGAATCAACAATACGAATAAACAGGTGTTTACGCATGCGAAATCTGCGTCGAAATATAACTTCATCAAACGTTGGGTTGTCCACAAAATAGTCTGCCATTAAACGTGTCTCACCTTGCTCACGTTCCCTATCACGATACGCTCGTCTTGCTCTGGGAGTTTGGTCTTGTATGACTAAATTAGGATAGTTGATAATAACATCTTCAAGGATGCGATCAGTGCGTTGATTATATTGAACAACACGTGACTCCCATTCATGATACTCGATTGAGTTGGATGAGATCGAACTTGAGTTAGAATCAGATGATAAGTCTTCAGAATCAGATGACATAATTTTTTTGAGAAATTGAATTAGAAATATAAGTTGAATGTGTAAAACGGCTATGTAACTTTCATAAATGATCTCTCATTTATATAAGATGATCTGTAATCTATATGATCGAGTAAAACATTGCCACGTGTTATGATAAGATTTTCTTTTCATTATTGATAAGGTGATCTGTAATCTATATGATCGAGTAAAACATTGCCACGTGTTATGATAAGATTTTCTTTTCATTATTGATAAGGTGATCTGTAATCTATATGATCGAGTAAAACATTGCCACGTGTTATGATAAGATTTTATTTTCATTATTGATAAAAACAAGATTTCATTTATTAAAATTCATATTGATACAAACATAATTCAAAACATCACTTTCCATACAACATCTCATACAAATTACGCTTCATGTCTTCGTCTTCTGGTGAAAGATGATCTTTTGCCAACAAAGCATTCAGATGCAACAGATACATCTTTTTAGTCTTTCTTTCTTCTTTTTTGAGCTCCCTTTCTTCCCGTTTAAGCTCTCTTTCTTCCCGTTTTATCTCCCTTTCTTCTCGTTTCTTATCTACCTCGAGCCTTTTATTCATGACTTCAATTTCACTTTCCCTAGTGATCCTCATTGCTCGCAATTCTTCAACAAATTCAGCGGATGAAAAAGATTGTGATGCCTTACCTTTTCCTTTCTTTTTGGCAGCGTCTCTACCAATAGGTCGTTGAATAGTTGAACCACCACTATTTGGTGTTTCTTGGTTGGAGTGAACAACATACTCTCCTTCTTCACTAGTCCGCGATCTTTTGGTACTGCCACCACTTTCTTCATTAGGTTCTTCATCTATAGGACGTGAACGTGTATTGTCACGATCTATGTTTAACATCCACTTGGGATGTTTACACATAACTTCGTTAAATACAGTCAAGTCTAAGAACTTGCTACCATCTCCCTCATAAATTTTGTGCGCATCAAGCTCGACATCTTTCATACTCATTCCACTCTTCATTCTGCTATACGCTGCCTTGTAAGCAGCGACCCACTTGCTTGCGTTTTCATTAAGTCGTTTAAAACGACCTTTCATCTGATTTTCATTCCGAGGGCCGATATCTTTTGGGTTTTCAGCTCTTGTCTGCTCATACATTTGCCAAATTTTTGCCCACATCGAACTTTTTCTTTGATTGTTTCCACGAGTTGGATCACCACTAACTTGACACCATGCTGCCATCAAAGCTATATCTTCTTTGGTTTCCCATTTTGAAATTTTTTCGGTACTTCTGCTTGGTATTTGAGAATCTTCAAACAAATTTCTAGAAACATGTTGTGAAGTTTCATGGTTAGGTGTACTAGGCATTGGATTTAGATTCGGAGACTGGGAGTTTAGAAGACTTTGAAAACCTCCATAATACTGGGTGTTTGGGAAATAATTAGGATAATTAGGATCCATAGTAGATAAACTAGATATAAAAAGGTTAAGAAATCAGAAATGAAGAATTGAGAAGTGTATGAAAATATGTCGATATTGGACTATATTTATAGAGACTGAAAATTAACATTATTTGTATATTTATTATATTTTTTTTTTTTGAAAAAAAAACATAAATTATCTATTAGTTTATCAAAAATATGGATAACCAATAGGAAAATAGAAGAAAATATACTTGTCCACTTATATAGTGACATGTGGTATTTTGGATAAAAAATTTAAAAGATATACTTTTGTTTGGTAAAACTAACATATGACTTTAAAGAATGAAAATAAAAATTTGGATATATAAGATATAATTTCTTTAAAAAAAATAAAAAAAAATCGATCAATATATATACGTGAAGTCCATTGGAAAACCATCTTGCAAAGTTGCAAATACCGTAAAAGGATATTCTCTTTCTTCCATTATTATTCTCCTCAATCCTCATCCACTTTTCTTCCATCTTCTTCTTCTTCAACGTTTTTTCATCTCTTCCATTTTCTTTTTCTTCCATTTTTCTTCTTTTTCAATTTTTTTCTTTAAACTACAAGGTGACTAATATGTATGATGGGTTTCAAGAAAAAAAGAAAGATAGGAAATAAAAAAGTGTGTAAAGAGAGAGAAATACATACAACCATTTTTATGGTGACATGTGGAAGATCGGATTCAAGATTGGTAAATCACCAAACGAACGAGTCGTTTGCATCTCTTAGTACTTTTAATATAATATTCCTTTTTTATGTCTTCTATGTCCTTCAACCGGTTGCCAACCTCTACCGATAAACATGGTCTAAGCAATTGATTGATTATGATACTAGTTTTGATACTTGAGCACTAATAATTGGTTACTGATTTGATTTGTGATAGATTATTAATCTGGATCAAAAGTTATTAATTACCATGTTATAAAACTATCATGTAAAGTATGTGTATTACCCTATGTTTCTGAATTATGTACTAGAAACAACTGCTGATTATATAATGTGTCATACTTTTAAGATTTGTATGGTATACATGTGTTATTAACTTATTGAACCGAAAACCGAAATCTTTTTTTGGGTCAACCCGAAAACCGAACCGAACCGAAAACCGAAATTAAAAATAATAATTACATAGATATTTAGCAAAAAAATTATTTCAAACATAAAAAGTGTTTTTTTATATTATGATATGGTATTTTTTTATACATGAATATATAAATATATATATATATATATTTATATAAATTCGGTTTTCGGTTCTGATTGCCAAACCCAACCCAAACACCGAATTTATAGTTCGGTTCGGTTTCTTTTGGTTCAGTTCGGTTTCGGTTTTCGGATTATTCGATTATTTCGTTTTTATGCTCACCCTAGACGTCGTTTTTGTCGTGGCCCATTTTCAGCTTTTGGCTGCGCTAATGTGTGGCCAAATTGCTTTTTTTTTATGTGATAGAAATTTTATTGGTGATAATGTTTATGTTATTTTGATCTTATAAGATATATGTTGAGGTGACGATGAGTAACAACCTTTATAACACTAATTGCACCAACCTCTCTAAAAACAATAGAAAAAGCAACAGTATTTAGAGCATTCACTATGTTTGGGAACCTTTTTAGCATATGAATAATATGTTTGTTAACGTTCGGTGTATGAGCTTATTGCGTGATGAAGAAAAGAAGTTGCTATACATTGCATTTGCTTGCTTTGTTTTTTCGATGAAACTAATAATGTGTTCAAAGGTATTTTACTTATGATAATTAAACTTATGAATTTCACTCAACTTTGCTGTGAATTTTAAACATCGTTATATCCCAGGTAACCAAGGCTGAATGCAACGATGACGTGAGGTGTAGTGCGTGTGGTGTTGGATTTTTTTATGGAAAAATTACTTGTGTGTTCCAGTCTTCAAATACAATATTTCATGTTGGTGTTTATAACATGTAATTTATTTGAAAACAATTTGTTTTTCATGGTTTGTAATAGACGGTGGTTACGATTCTGTGGGACCTAAACGCTCTTTTAACTCTGAATAATTTTGGAACACATGTTTGGTAAACGTCTTATTTGAGTCGTTTTCTATTATCGTGGTGACGGATGCTATTTAGTAACACCAAATTGCTAATTTCCGCTGCGCAATCTGATGCCCCTCGGGGCGGGTGTTACATATAACCGCAGAAAGGCTTTGTATTGGGCAAATTCAAAGGCTACGATACTGAATTCCACAAATCATTACTACTGCCCATTTAATGAAAAAGCTGGATCTTATAGTATAATAGATTGTAATGAAAAGAAAATTAATGTAAAATCATATATGATTTCCTAGCACATCACATGTGAAAAAAATGAATAAGTTTGATGGATTTATTATTGAATCAACAAAGTCTTCTTATTCTTGAAACAGGTCTTCTTCTTCTTGAAACCAGATTATCAGCCTCGTTCTTTTTATAAAGTCAGTCTCATCATAGTTTTTTGCACATATCTGTAAGCAGAAAACAAGAAATTAAAAAAATAAAAATGAAAATATAAATAAGCTGTTTCATGACAAAAAGCAAAAAGAACATATGATATCACATATGATATATCCAAAAAACAGACTATGTGATATCATATGTGATATCACATATGATAAATCTAACAAAATGAAATATCACATGTGATATCACATGTGATATCACATATGATATATCAAACAAAATAACCTCAATTATAAACACATTAACCCAAGCTAAAATGACATATGATATATTCATATCAACTTAAAACTGCTTATTGCTAACTAATAAGTTAAAACCAGCTTAATTCAGCTTATATCAATAACTTAATTCAGTCAAATGCTAAATAATAAGTTATTCAAATCATAAAACTACCTAATAATACAACTTATTCACACTAACTCTCATCTAGTTCATAAGCTTATTCATATAACTCTCTTCTCCTCTAATTCATAAGCTTATTCACATGAATTCAGCTAAAAAAAGATAAAAATAACTAGATATAATGAAAATAAGCTAATAAGTTAGCTTATAATTCAGCACAATAAAATCAAATCACAATAATTCATAAGCTTATTCATAAGTCTCCTTTAATTTATAATTCACTACTTTACTCGCTTACTTGAATATAATCCATAAAAGCTGATAATTCATCAAAATAAGCTAATAAGCTAGCTTATAATTCAGCAAAATAAATACAGATGATGATGATGATTAATAAACTTATTTATATAAATCACCTAATAAGTTAGCTGATCACTAGCAACAATTAATTCAGATAATTCGTTCAAAATAAGCTGAATTATAAGCTCATAAATTAGTAAGCTTATTCACATTGAATAAGCTATAATAAAAACAGATCTATCAACTGAAGAAGGAGATAGTCGATTCAAAATAATATAATTGAGATCGATTAGTTGTTTGTGTTAATCGATCGATTAGTTGTGGATCGGTGTAGAGAGAAAGAAGAAGTGCAGGTATGTGTGTGTATCAAATGAGCTGGTTATAAAAAAAAAAATTATATATAAGACAAAAATACCCCTCTAGTGTAAATTGGAAGAATAATCTCATTCATTAGATGAGATGAAGATAGAGGGTCGGGGTGAGTCCCCCAGCATCCAATAAAACTTTGGTATCCAAATAAACCTATATCAAAAGGTAAAGGTTTCAAGTTTGACACTTTTGTGTAACTAGCTTGATATATTATGGCTTTTACACTTGGAAAGAAGTTAGAAACTTTAGATTTAGACAACCTAAGAGAACCCGTATATAAGAATTTATATTTTTGACATGTTACCAAACATACCCACCCTTTTACCACCTCTACTATTCAGAATTGTACTCGAAACCGTGCATTGCAAAAGAACATAATCTTTACAATTAAAATCTAATACTCAATGTAAATGTGTTTCTCAGTTTTTCTGCATATGCATTACCCAAAAAGAGTTGGAAAGAAGAATCAGTAAACTGTATGGTTCCACAGCCTACATACTGAAATGTCAAAGTAAAGCAGACACAATTAACGAAAACAAATGATATATACAAAAGAAATGATGAAAACCCACAAAACCGGAGCCATGAGCGAATTGGCTTCTTATTTTGAATTTCATTGCAAGAGTTATCAAGTCTGCTGCATTATGCCATGAAAACACCTCTTTATATCTTATTTCGATCTCATAGTTGAGTTTGGTGCATCAAACTTGTTCCTGTATAACAGCGAATAAGTAAGCAAATCGCTAATGAACATATCAACACATCTACCATAGTTAAGACGCTGATATTCCCACGTGTTTGGCCCAATGTTAGTTTGGATTAGTAAATGTGTAAGAGCTGAGGTCTTGATCACCTCCCTGTCTTTTTTTAAAGCAGCACCTCTCATGTCCATTAAAGCCAGTTAAAACAATTATTTACCAAAAATTTGCTTCTGAAACGAAATACTGTTGCAGTTTTCTTTAAAAAAAAGGCTGTCCGATAGTTTCTCACATAGGTAGGACCACAGGGAATTTTTATGATACCGCTTTCTTAGTCTATTGGTAATCCAATTTCTTAGATAGACAATTGGCGGTAAACATTGAAGGGAACTACAACGTACTGATCGTGTCAAAAGTGCCTAAATGTTATTGTCGTTTTCTACAATTGTCTTTTAAATTAGTAATCTTTTCTTTCTGAGAGATGAAGGAACTTTATCAGAATGAATGCATGATGCTCCAAGGAGGAGCCCCAAGAGATGTTACAGAGCTATATTTGAATTAGTAATCGAACATATACAAACAAGGTACTAAATAAATTGAAGTATTGTGCTAACTACGCCTAAAAATGTAAATTATGTCACAGGAGCCACAACACACGTACTGTCAAGCTGAAAACTGCTTCACAGATTCGGTTATTAATATTTATGCATGGATGTAGAGTTTCACAAAACCCCAAGGTGTCCACACTCCAAAACACAGAATACTGTATTGTTACATTCCTTGTCCCATGTCGCCCATGAAAGGAGATGTTGGGTATATAATAGTAGGGGCTTGACCTCGACTCGTGATATGTATTTCAGTACAATGTATGGGCATTGTATCTAGAGAAAAACCGTGAGATGTGCCAAAGTGGACAATATCTCATGAGAAGTCTGGTTCATAACAATTTCTTATAACAAAACATATCCCAGTGCATAATATATTTTACAAGCCTAATCTCACAGTGACCAGAGAAACTCTACACTTTTATGAGTTTAGACATGTTCAAAAGAGATGAGTGTGGGTGGATAAGTTGGTCCTAGAATATGTTCTCGTCTGTTTCACAACTATTATGAAGGTTGTCAAGCAAAAGGGAAGCAATACTGGGCTCAAGGAGAAAAATAAAGTATATCACTCTTCCTATGTTTGAGTTTCTGGTGCTTCATATCACATAGGAGGAAAATAAAGATACATTGGACAGAATGTCTTTCTCTACTTATCTTTCAATCAGATTAGTCGATAAAGCCATTAGCCCATTATTCCCAGAGGAGGCAAGAGTTTCATCAATGAAAGTTAAATCTCAGACTTGCGAATGTTCTATTAATGCCTACCTTCTGTGACAGCCTATTTTCTTTAATCAAATTAGTAAAGAGATTGGTTTCTTTCTAACCATATCCCATCAATGCGTGTTTCAAGAATTTGTGAATAGGAATTGTTAGATCAAAATTCCAAAAGTCTCACAGTTGAGATTGTTGATCCATGGGTCTACGATGAATGTAAGTATCAATCATTCCAAACAATTATTTTCTTCATCTCGCCATACTGTCCTAGCCTCCTAGAAAGTTCTACTTTCTAACCCCACCAAGGAAGTTCTACTTATATAGCGACATAACCATATATATTAGTGTTTATTTTGCGTGTTGTCTTTTGGTTACAGCATTTTATCCAACGAACCTTAAGGCATTGAACACTATCGTTACGGTTTTCATTTACAAACCCTAAGAAAATGATTCATCTCGTCCAGATCCTCACAATGAAACAAACTGAAGTCAAAGTGTAGGGAATTTAATGATTTTTCATTGAAAACAAAATCACTTGTGTCCAAATATCATCAAAGTTAACAAACTGAAGTCAAAATGTAGGGAGTTTAATGAGTCTGGGCTTGTGAACTAAAAACACAGATAATCAATAAAGGCATAATGATAGGGAGTTTAATGAGTCAGATCAGGGTTAGTGAACTAAAAAACATAGATAATCAATAATGACAATAAGGCATAATCAAACATAAGGATGTATGTGATGTGATGCGAGAACTTGATATGTGGTTAAAATCTTTTGGTTGACGTGCGTTCTACGTAATGCAAACCCCAAGATAGTTCACCGGCCATTTTTAACTATATTCCTAAACCATTTTAGGCATCACCTCCATCCTATTAACGTAGTCCTGACTCATATTATGTCATCACAAAAAGCATACGCTACGGTATTTCACTTTATGTCCATAATACTTAAGATTTGGTGTGATCCTATACAGGAACATGTCTAAATTTTACATGCTTTTGTGGAATGGGTTAGTTCATTGTTGAGTAAGCGGCAGACATAATTAAGAGATTCGTTGAATTCAAATTTCATATGATAAGGACAGTAGAGGTGGCAAATCCATCAAATTTACTCATTGATGGGCTGGTTAGAGTTATGTTTTATTTATCAGGTCAAATGAGTTGGATAAAAAAAGATTTCAAACAAAATGGGCCAAGAGTTGCCCCAAGTATATTTCAATTCGAAGAACCTCCCAGATTGTTTAAGAAAAAAATAGTTATAATTAGACACTAATAATTTATACGGACATTAACAAGTTGACCCCTTACCCGACCCGCCCATTTCGCCACCTCTAGCGAACAATCTCTTTAACAAATAAATGCACGAATACCAAATCTTAAAAGAAAAAATCAGTTGACACCTGCCAGTTGACATCATTCACAAGCAATCTTCGTATCAAAGCTGCTCAGGCAGATGGCAAATGCTTGAAATGCCGATACTGGGTAGCGATAATCCATGGTAAACACATCCTTCCCTACTTTTCCAAATTGGAGAATAACCTTCTCATATTGTGGCCCCGATTGGCCACTAGGGGGTGTCGCTACCAACTGAAAATTCTTAACTGAAGCAACTGTTACTCGTCCTTGAAAATTCAAACACCAGCACTGAAGTTGTTCATGCCATCTAGGAGATTTGTTTTTCAAAACTAAAGGTCCATCTCTCTGGTTACCCGACACTCCTGCCGAATTTTTTTCCACGCAGCTTGATCTGGATCTGAAGAAAGGAATGGAGGGAAAAGATTCGCCACTGCTAAGCGGAAACTCGGTTTGTGTTGGAGCCACACCTCCGGGTTCCATTGCGGACGCTGGGATGGGATCCATGATGCACTGCATTCTTCTTGGACCCCTGCTTAATATCCAGACAAAACATCAGTCTTCCTACATATAAAAGAGCTTTTGTACAAATTTCATCGAAATTTAGTTAAAATAAATCCTGCTTAGAACAAGGATGCTAATACAATTATGTGATACACAGTAACCAGAATCCCATAATCAGATATAATAAAAACGGGCGACAGAACATAGTGCACTGATGTTTTACTGCTGCTTGAACTTGTAATAGTCAGAAAATCAGGCCTTCCCTTAAAAAAAAGGCAGATAATTGGATGTTCAGCAAATTCTAATTTTTATAGACAAAATGCCCAAAATGAAATTGTATAAGAGAGATGTTTTGTGAAATGAGAGAAGAACTGTAAAGTCGCTTATGCTATGTTCAAAAAATGGGAAAATTGGTAATCTAGTTTATACTTGGATACTCAGTTTTCTTGCAGCTGGTATTAAAACAATTGTCCCAAACTTGATTCTTTTGACCGCTTAATAAGAAAATAAATAACAGCACAATAATGTAAGCATTTCATCTTACCTAGAGCCCAACATGTTCAACTCATATGAGATGTGAGCTACTGGATAACTTCCAGCAGGAACTCTAGGGGAAACTTGAGTGGAGCCCATAAACCTAGTTGAGCGGCTCTTTGTCATTTTAGCTCCATCATGAGGTGGCAAACCATCATATACAATGAACTTCGTTCCCAAAAAGTTTGATCTACGACAAATAAGAAATAAGGAATGTTAAATTAAATTCCAAATATATTACGACCAGCCAATTATTTCAAATGGTAACCATGCCTTAATTTCCCAATATATCTATTGCTCCCCTTTGACATGTCATCAGCATTCAAAGAGATGATGTAGTCTGTACACGTGGGGCGTCTAAACTTGCGAGCAGCAAGAAGAAATTTTCCATCATCAGCAAGTGCTGCCACATTAATCACACAATATTATAAAGATCAATCCCAAAGGAAAGAAAATACAATACTGATAAGAAAATAGAAATAATCTAACCATGCTAATAAGATGGGTCCTCAGGCAAGAATTGCCCTATAATACATACTAGAGGACTTAATATTGGCAATTTCAACCCATTACCTAACCACAGGGTTTATTTTGGTAATCTGACAAATCTAGTGGGTAGAACGGGCATAATCAGCTATTCTGAGCTAAAAGGGAAATGGATCATAGAGATAGAAAGTGACCTAAAGTGTCCTCAAATAGCATTTAAAAATGTAATCGTAATTTTACAGTTTCTAAAAGCATACCGACGCATTAATTTTCTTATTCAAGAAAGAGGAAAGAGTTTGCTGGTCCACCTAACCAATTCAAACCGCACTATGTAATTGCCCAATTTAACCTGTTACCCAACCCGCCCGTCAAGTCAATTTTGACAACTCTACATGACCTCCAAGAACATGTTTAGCAAAGGAAAAAGGATGTGTGTACCTTGAGTTAAACTAAGATAGAGGTAATAAGTCTGAGTAGACCGCTTGCGTTTTATAAAGCATTGGAGGAGAGATTCTCTTGGACCAGGCTGCACGTGATAGCAAGAGATTAGTAACTGAGACAGAAGAAGCCATTTTAACTACAAATGTCATACCAATTCATTCAAGGGTCAGTAATTTATGAAGTTTTCAACATTAACTAACAATAGAAAGTAGTTGGTACTTGGTAAGAATGCTCAGATGTAAGAGGATATAAATTCTATCATACGAACAACAGAGACTCTATGATGGTCAATAATCGAATAACACCAACAACAACAACATACCCAATCCCGTCGAAGCGGGGTATGGGGGAGGTGGAGTGTAGACAGATCATACCCCTACCTCCAGGATAAACCCGGAAGTAAAGAGACTGCTTCCAGGGGACCTCCGGCCAGTGTACGTGTGCAAAAGGGTGTTGCTCACGAATAGAGAACGAAAACAAAGCATAAGCAAACAAGCAACCAAGATCATAAACTCGAGGAAAGCAAACAAACACCAAACAAGCAAAGAGCACAAGATCCGCACATAAACTACCAAGAGAGAGCGCAACTAAACGAGCATACAAGCACACAAAAGACATAAAAACAAGCAAAACACACAAAGGGACAAACACAGCACAAACAAAACAAACAACAAACAAAACAGAGCAAACAAGCCAGCATAGCAATAGCACCCAAAAGGCAGCACAGGCAGAGCAAACAAGCAAACACGCACACAAGAGACCTCAAAAACCTAAGGATACGGCCAAAAGAGAGAAAAAGGGGGCTCCTATCCGCCTCAAAGACGACTAGCCTAAGAGAGAACTATGGGGAGCAAAACGTGGGGGCAAAGCAAAAAAGGGGGGCTCCTAGGCGCTTAAAGGCAAACTAGCTATGATACACAAGGCCTAAAACACGCCAGGCAAAGCTACTACGAAGCTCTTACAATCCTAGACGCAAAGCCTAAGGGCAAAGCAAAAGGGGAGCTCCTGGGCGCTAAAAGGCAAACTAGCTAAGCAACACAAGGACCTATAACACACAAGGCAAAGCTACTACGCACCTCCTGGGATCCTAAACGCAAAGCCTAATCCAATGCCTAATACTCCTACCCGCTAATCCTAATTCTATCTCTCCACGCGTTCCTATCAAAGGTCATGTCCTCGGACAAGAGAAACTCCTTCATGTCCTGCTTAAGTCTATCTTCCCATCTAAGTTTAGGTCTACCCCTCCTCCTAGAGCCTTCAACAAACATAGCTTCAACTCTCCTAACTCGCAGTTTGTGGTCTCCTCTTGACATGTCCAAACCATCTCAACCTTCCTTCCCTCATCTTGTCAATTATAGAATCGACATCAAGTTCTAAAAACTCCGTTGGGTATCATGTCTATCATGGTTTTACCACAAGTCCACCTCAGCATTCTCAATTCCGCCACTTCCACCCTGTTCGCTTGAGCTTTCGTGATCGGCACATTGCTGGTCTAATCGTGACCCTATAAAATTTTCTCTTTAGCTTTAAAGGAATTCTCCTATCACATAGGAATCCTGAGGCCGCCACCCTCCATGCTCTAATACGGTGAGCAACGTCTTCGTCTAATCTCCGTGATCTATGTATCACCGAACCCAAATATCTAAAAAACTCCTTTGGATGGAGGATCCGGTCTCCGATACCTATATCCACTTCTTGGTGGACCACCTCGTACCTACCGAAATCACATCTAAGGTATTCCTCCTTCTCTCTGCTTACCCGTAGGCCATTGTCTTCTAGTGCCTCCCTCCACCTCTCAAGTCTGTTGTTTAACCATTATGTCGACTTTACGATCTAACACAATATCAATCCCCCGCGAAAGCTCATCCAGTATTAAGGTGAAAAGGTATGGGCTAATGGCTGAGCCCGAAGGCCTACTTCGACCGGGAAAAACTCTGTGGTCCGTACGCGGGTCTTCGCCCCCTCGTACATATCCTTTATGACTTAAGTATCTCCTTGGTGTTCCCTTATCTATTAAGGTTCTCCAAACCAACTCCTGCGGTCCAGGTCTAAAAAAGCCATATGCAAGTCTCTTTGTCTTTCCCTATACTTCTCCCTTCTTAACCTTCTCGATAACTCCCACAATTTCATGGTGTGGCTAAGAAGTTTGATACCCCTATAGTTGCTACATGTTTGCGCGTCGCCCTTGTTCTTGTAAATGGGAATGACTTCACTAAGCCTCCATTCATCAGGCATCTTCGCGTTTGAGAAGATCTTGTTGAAAAGGCACGTCAGCCACTTCACTCCCTCGTCTTCCAGGCACCTCCAAGCTTCAATAGGGATCTGGTCCGGGCCAACGGCTTTATTTCTCCCCATCTTCTGTAATGCAACCCTCACTTCTCCTTGGTTGATCCTCGAGTAGTAGCAGTCATAATGCATGTGAGGTCTAGAGCTCCCTACTTCCCCGCTTCTTTCGAGTCCACTGTCGATGGACGGAGACTCGTTGAAAAGAGATGAGAAATACTCTCCCCATCTTTTCCTAATATCTTCTTCCCTCACAATGGTCAATAATCGAATAAAATAAAGGAAAAAACTTTCCTTAATCTCCTTGACTCATTTATTTTGGGGAAAATGACAAAAATAACCAATTACAAACATACTTCACCAAATACCCAATTTTTATCCAAAAAGCCATTATACCCATGGAACTCGCAAGGTCTTGCTACAATTTGTGGATATTTTTAAAAAATCGCAAGATTGACCTCGCTAGTTTTTCTAAAAAAATCGTAAGATTGACCTTGCTAGTTTTTCTAAAAAAACGCAAGGTTGAAAACTAGCAAGGTTCACCTTGCGAATTAAAAAAAAAAAATTAGCATGCTGAACCTTGCTAGTTTTCAACCTTGCATTCTTTTTAAATTAGCAACGTCAACCATGCGATATTTTAAAAAAAATTAGCAAGGTGAACCTAGCGATTTTATTAAAAAGACGCAAGATATGGATAAACCTTGTGCCATGATAATCGGTTTATGTCAAATATTAAGATATATCGATGTTTGCGTGTTTGATAGATAGGAGAAGTGGTATCCCGAGATTGAAGTGATCGAATTCCTCCGGGGAACACACGAAACAAAGATATGAACTGGGTAAATAGAAATGGAAAAGAGATGTTTCCAATTCATCAAAATGAGAAGCTTTTTCTACATCCATATGATCTATTCTTCCAGCAATCTTCTTTTGACATGTAAGGAAAGTATGCAGTTGAGCTCATACGATTTCTATGACTTAACAGATAGGTAAAGGAAGATTCAAACTTAGTTACGAACTTAGCATACCGTCTATACCTTCCTTGTCGAATTCATAAAAAGAAATTGCAAGGTTCACCTTGCTATTTTTTTTTTTAAAATCGCAAGGTTGAAAACTAGTAAGGTTCACCTTGCAATTTTTTTTTTAAATTGCAAGGTGAACCTTGCTAGTTTTCAACCTTGCAATTTTTTTAGAAAAACTAGCAAGGTCAATCTTGCGATTTAAAAAAAAAAAAAATTAGCAAGGTGAACCTTGCTAGTCAAACCTTTGCTTATTTTCAGAAAGCTAGCAAGGTTACCTTGCTAGCAACCTTGTGATTTTTTTAGAAAAACTAGCAAGACCTTGCTAATTTCATGGGTATAGGGGCTTTTTGAATAAAAATTGGGTATTTGATGTAATATGTTTGTAAAATTGGTTATTTTTGTCATTTTCCCTTTATTTTGTACCTTTTTCTCATACTTCTTTGAATCTGTCTGATCATTTAGTTTGCCAGGAGTAACCTGTCCTTTCATTTCATAGGTTTATCTGCACTCACTTGGGCTTGTTTCTGGTATACTCTGGTTTAGGTTGTTATGGGCCGAAAAGAAAAAGACGCATACTAAATCAGATTGACACCTATTATTCTAAAATGTAAATAAGGAAAACTGAAAGAAGTCCATATTGGCTTTGGTGTGACACACAGGGATTGGCTGAGAATATAAATACTGCTTGGAGGGTTTTATTACAGTAATATATGACTGGTAAACTAAATGTGTTGTCAACAGCCATAATTCCATGAACAGTCTAATGACGAAAAAGGAACAAGATCCTACTTCTCAGAAGAAACAACAATTCACTCCTCGCCAAAACTAATAATTAGGATTGTGGCATTCTGCTTTTACTTTTCCTGCCCCTTTAATTTCCTCTACGTAGGTATCGCAGTATATTTGTCTTCACGAGGAAAACTGAAATGACCAGAGACATTATTCTGGTTATTGACTTTTGTTTACATTAATTATAATACAATGTCATGTACTCATATACCTCCTCGTTCTTCTCTACCTACATACTGCTAACATTTCTACTCAATAGAATACCGTTTCACTAGTTCTCCTCAACTGCATAAGTTTGTTTTTCGATTCTTCATTATCACTTTAAGTACCAATGATTAATGTTTATGTGCATGGAAAGTTGGACTACTTCACTGAATATTTGAGTAAAGACTAAAAAAAGTAAAGACATTTGCTTGTCTGAGTTAATCCACACGCACGCGCGCACGCAAACTCACTGGTATAAAATATATGATTAAATTTAGTAATTTTCTAATCATGCAGAACCATGTAAATACCATTAAGATTTTAAACAAGCCTTCTCTCACTTTAACAAAGTTGGAGGAGATCGAAATGATAGTCACGCATGGTGTTCATATCCTAGTTGGTCAACTAAATGCACTTAACTCCATTGATTCAAGATTATGTTAAGAACCATATCCTCATAGCTAAGACAAAGAGAATAGGGTGAACTGCCAACTTGTACGTGAAATAAAGATTCATCTTATATGCAACATGTTTGACATTTGTGCTCCGAATCTCCAAGTTTATACCTTTATTATATTCAGATTTATCAGCTATCTCCTAATTTCCGAGCCTCATATACCATAGATCGCTATAGCTCAAAAGAAGCGTTTGGGTATTGCTCATTTTAAAAGCTTTCAAAGAATGCATAAGCTTACCTCCTTAATCTGGTTTGCTACATTCTCCAATTATACAATGAAAGTGAGAGGGATAGTTGTCAATTTAAACATAACATATTGGGAAAGTGAGGAAGACATTGCCAATATGAAACGATATTCTGCTAAACAAAAATTTATTATACTGTATCATGCTAGCGTAGTATGTTCCTAACATAGGTCTTCATTTAAGACTTATTAGAAATACCCAGTACGAGCTTAAGCTTAGGCCGTCAGATACCATTTTGATCATGTCCATTTATTCTAGGCCCTCCAAGACGATCATGATCAAATTATATAACGAAATGAGAAAGGAATAACTTTCTGCTACATAGCACGGGTATCCAGGTAGTATATAATAATATACATGTTTCCTTATATGATCGACTCAATCTAATCAGTTGTAGATCCCTTCGCCCAAACCCACCAACAAAATCCTTATAAAGTAATAGTTCCAAAGACTTGAAATAACTTTTAAATTAACCAGCAAGGGTGGCCATCGACCGACTTCGCAAGAGCTTGTGGCTACTACCATCACTACAAATGTGAGAGGTCTCAAGTTCAAACCACGCTTGTGCATACAACATGAAGTGACCACACCAAAATGGAGGGCTTTAAGCGATTTGAGTCGATGTGGGAGTGGTCTCAAGCCCCGTAGATTAGTCGGCAAAAAGGTCCGAAACCATGATCCCAGAAGAAGGAAAGAAAAAGAAAAAAAAAAGTTGCTTTTAGTTTAGGAGCTTAAGGTATGTTTGGGAGGTTTTAGCTTATAGATTTGTATGATTTTTTGGCAAAAACCTATTAGATTTTGGATTGTAAATTTTAAACAGTCTTAATGAAACATCAATGGCAGAAGCTTTTATTTTTTTACAATAGTATGCCTATTTTACACTTTATAGTTGTAGCTACACTTTGTAACGAAAAACATATTTAGAAAACAAAAAGCTACAACTAAAATCTATCAGCTTGCTAACAACAGCCACCGCTAGTTGAACAGGGATAGCCTAATTTTGAGAATAAAAGCTCCCAGCAGCAGTAATTCCGTGGGGGTGCTTGTTTAAGCTTATATGATTTGGGATTATAATGAAACCTATGCAACTTATATAAGCTTTTTATTATATCATACAGTGATAGTGCTATATATGCCCACAATTGGATTGGTTTAACCGAAATCGATTACCTGTTTAACCGAAATCGGGAAGGTCAACAAGCCCGAAAGCTCAGGACGTTTAACAATCTCCTTCATAATCTCCCTCCAGCTCCTACAAACAGTAGCACAGCCAACAACATTCTTTCTGGAAGGCCATTTCTCTTCAGATGACTCAATCCTCATCAACACTTCTATTAAAAGCTCTTGAGGCATATTCGCCCAGCAGCTTTGCTTCAATCCATCATCTATTATGACGTCATCATCAACATCTTCGATTTTTAAAGATGAGATGGCCATACGGCAAGATCTGGTTCTCAAACCGCAATCCAGATTCATTTATTTTATCAAACAGATTTCAGTGGGTTTGGTGTTAGTGGATGGACAGTCACCGGATTTGGTTATGCCACGGACTGCGACAACTCATTTCTTAACACTATTATTCTACCTACACCATGCTTATTTTACTCTATTATTATATTTTTATTAAAATACTCCGATATAGTAAATCTTTACAAATTAAAAAATGATTTAAGTCTAATTCAAGAAAACGTATAAGCAAAGATAGAGATAATTGATGCTAACACTCATAACCATAATTGTTATTATCATTGTTATATAAGAGGTGAGATCCCATAGAACTTGTACCAACCAAAGAACAAATCAAAAGATCTTGGTTCTTAATTTCATCCACATGGCTTATAATAAATTGCATAAATCGTTCTTAAAGTTTGGCAAAATTGCATGTTCAATTTTATCTCAAACATTACGAAAGTAGCAAGGATCGTACCCTGTGACAACATTATGGTGCCAAAGTATCGTTCGCACCTGCAGGGACGATAATTGCACCAAAGGTTTCCTCAAATGTTTCCTCACATGGACGATACTTGCAACAAAGGTTTCCCACAAGGACGATCCTTGCACTTTCGTGACGTTTGGGACGAAACATGCAATTTGGCCAAACTTTTAGGACGATTTATGCAATTTACTCTTTCATCCACGTGGCTTATAATAAAACCTCCAATCATATATAAAAAATAAAAATAAAAATCATCTACCCCTTATTTATTTTTTTATTCTCTCTCCTAAAAAACACACACCCCGACATCACAAAATCCACCCGTCGGAAAATTAAAAACTCACCGGAAAACATAAAAACAACCGTCGGAATTCAATCAATTACTCTAAATCATCGGAAAATCATCATCCATCACGCTAAATCGCCGTAAAACTCCGTAAAACTCCGTAAATCACTGAACTTAATAAAACCCACCGTCGCCGGAAAATAACAAACCACTACGTCGCCGGAAAATGGATGAAGATCATTTAATGAATGTTATAGAAATAACTAAACTGATCGATCTGAACAAACAGATTGTTGAACAAGAGAATGAGGTTGAATTAGAATTAGATGATGTTTTACAAGAAGTTGCAGATCGAGATACCGTTATGGAAGAAGTTACAAGTAAAATTACATGTTATTTTGCTTTGTAAGTGTTTTGTTATGAATAATGGAAATCACATGTGATTTTAGAGTTGTATTGTTCTGTGATTCATGTAAATCACAATCACATGTTATTCGGTTATACAACAGGTAAAAGTAAAAACACATGTGAATCGCATGTGATTCTGGTATGTTATTCAAATATACAACATGTAAAAACTCATGTGAATCACATGTGATTCTGATATGTTATTCAGTTATACAACATGTAAAAACACATGTGAATCACATGTGATTCTGGTATGTTATTCAATTATACAACATGTAAAAACACATGTGAATCACATGTGATTCAGGTAAAACATGTGTGATTTATGTTGCTTCTTTTTTTAGTTATTGCATGTGATTCAGTGGTTTTATTATCATGAATCTCATGTGATTCTGTTTTTTGATATACATATTGTATGAAAACACCAAGAGTAACTTTATACGAGCACAATGAAACCCCTGGTGGATCGATATATTGGGAGCCTCATGTACAAGGAATTCCTATACCAGTTGAGGGGACTTACTATGATACGGTAGATGAAGCTATAGATATGTATACGAAATACGCTCAAATGGGAGGTTTTGAAATTAAAAAATCAGGGCAAAGGTTAACAAAATCAGGAGCGGTAAAACATAAGTACACAATGTGTAACAGAGAAGGTGTTCCAAAAGGTATAAACGTTGACACTCTTAATCTTGAATATAGTGACAAACAAAAAAGAAATACAACAACTCATGTAACAGGTTGCAAAGCTCGTATAAAATTAGTTTTGGATATTGTTTCTGGAAGATACAAGTTAGAACAATTTTACCCCAAACACAATCACATGCTTATCCCAAAAGAGTACAAACACTTTACAAAGAAACAAAGAAAGATGACTCAATCAGAAAAATGTTTGTTGTCAAAGTTGTAACAAATAAAATTGGTGCAACACATGCACACAACTTGCTAAGTAGCATGAAATGCGGGTATGAATATGTTCATGGGACGACTGATGATTTTAAGAATCATCAGAGGGACGTTAATGTCTTCATAGGTGAAAGTGACGCACAAATGCTTATAAACAAAATGGAAAACAGAAAAATGTATGTACCGAACTTTACATTTCAGTATAAGGTAGAAAACAGTGAGTTAGTTGCAATGTTTTGGGCTGATGAAGTTGCCAAATGCAATTACAAGGAGTTTGGAGACATAGTATCTTTTGATGCAACCTTCAACAGCAACAAGTAAGTGATTCACTGTTATCCTATATAATTAGTCTTATTTTACTAAAATCACATGAGATTGTTTATGAATCACATGTGATTCCGTTATAATCCCATGTGATTCCATTTTAATCGCATGTGATTCTTCTGTACTCACAAGTAATAACAAAATGATATTTGTATAGGTACAACATGAAGTTTGTACCATTCATTGGCATCGATAATCACGGAAAGTGTGTCACACTTGGTTCGGGAATGCTTTTACTTGAAGATACAACATCATACACGTGGTTGCCAAAGGCATTCATTAACGCTTTCACAAAAAAACCAACCATGATTGTGACATATCAAGATGGAGCCATGAAGAGAGCTATCAAAGCCGTTTTTACTAAAGCCAAACACAAACTTTGCATGTGGCATATTATGCAAAAAATTCCATCAAAGGTAATTTTATTCACATAAGTATCTCACTTTGAATCACATGTGATTCAACTTTGTATCACTGGTGATTCATCTTTGTATCTACTTTGATTCAACTAATTACTCTCTTTTATCCGAAACAGATTTGTAAGGAAATATACGATGAAACAGATTTCAAAGACCGTTTTGATAAGATCGTTTGGAATATGTTCATTGAACCATTGAAGTTTGAAGAGAAATGGGCAAAATTGATTGAAGATTTTGGTTTGCAAAATCACAAATGGATGACAAAGATGTTTAATCTTAGAGAAATTTGGATTCTAGCTTATTTTATTGACTCTCCATTATTTGGATTGATGAGGACCACTTCAAGGTCTAAAAGTAAAAACTCGTTCTTCAAAAGTTTCACAAGCCCTGGGGCAACACTTGTTAGTTTCATGATGTCATATGAATCAGCAATGGAAAGGCAAAGGTATAGACAAAAGGCATTAAATTTCAAAACAATTGATGCAGCTCCAAAGTGTGAAACAATGTTGGCAATTGAACGTCATGCAGCAAGAGTATATACTAGGACGATATTTTTGCTTGTTCAAACAGAAATAATCGAAGGTTGTTGGTCTTGTACGATACAAGATTTAAAAATAAATGAAGGTTGTGAAACTGTCATTATTAGAGACAAGAAGCTAAATGATAATAGAGCACTTAATACCAAAAAGGGAAAAGACCAAGAGAAGAAAATTGGAACAGTGACAGAAACAATGAGAGATTATAAGGTAAGTCTTTATATGTTTGTAATAACCCTTTACATGAATCACATGAGATTTGTTGAAAATTACATGTAATTCCTTTTGAATCACATGAGATTCATTTTGAATCACATGAGATTCCTTTTGAATCACATTTGATTCGTTTTGAAATCATAAGTATTGTTAAGATAAATCACATGATTCACATGCCTAGTTTATAATCTCATGTCATTCTAATAAAAATTCTTATTTATTGTGTTTGTGAAAAAGGTACTACGAATTATAGAAGATGGTTCAGTGGTATGTTCTTGTAGACATTTTCTCCGATTCGGGTTTCTATGTCGACACATATTCTGTGTGTTCAAGAATCGTGATATTAATGTTATTCCAAAGCAATACATTTTGAGGCGCTGGACAAGGGACATAATACCACCTGACCTGAGAAGACAAAGAAACAGATATGGGAAAAAATGTAACAATTGAAAGACTTACAAATAAGGCAAATTTTTTGGTAGACGATTGTTTATTCTTGTTGAGCAAAGATGAAGGAAAGATGGGCGCTTTTGTAGAAAAGTTGAAAGTACTCATGGAAGAAGTGAAAGCTGATGTGCCGAATCCCCCTTCAAGAAATACAAGAGATGTGATTGGTGGTATTTTTTCAATATCAAAACCCAATCAAATTGTTGTACAAAACCCAACAAATGTTGTTAACAAAGGAGAACGTTTAAAGAGTGAAAGAGAAAAAGCACTTAAAGTTAGAGCGAAAAAATTGAAGGTTTGTGGCTACTTTAAAGAGAAGACAAACGAACATACCAAAACAACTTTTCCACTGAATCCAAAGGCAAAGAAAAATAAGAAGGCGACACCAACTATTGATGTTTTATCACTTTTTAGTTACTTGAATATTTGAATATTTGTTCTTTACTTGAATTCTATGTTTACTTGAATATTTGTTACTTATAGAGAACATCTGATTTACTTGAATAGAAATATATTTGTTACTTATAAAAACCAATTGTAATTCCTCTAATCAAAACTTGAAAAATATCAAACATAAAAAGATAAACTTGATATAAGTATTAAAAATCACATGTGATTCAAGTTGAATCTCTTGTGATTCTTAATCAATCTCTTGTGATTCAATATCAATCCCTTGGGATTCTGAAAAAACAAACAACATAAAAGGATAGATTCCAAAAAGAAACTGAACTAAAATATTTGCTACTTATAGAGAACATCTGATTTACTTGAATAGAAATATATTTGTTACTTATAAAAACCAATTGTAATTCCTCTAATCAAAACTTGAAAAATATCAAACATAAAAAGATAAACTTGATATAAGTCTTAAAAATCACATGTGGTTCAAGTTGAAAATCTTGTGATTCTTAATCAATCTCTTGTTATTCAATATCAATCCCTTAGGATTTTGAAAAAACAAACAAAAAAACATAAAAGGATAGATTCCAAAAATAAACTAAACTAAACTACTTCACAATAGAAACTAAACTGAAATTGAATAAGTTCTTGTTTAACCATAAGTTCTACCATAAACTGAAATTACATTAGTTAAACTGTTCTACCAAAATTTCTTGATTGCTTCAGAATAGAAACTAAACTGAAATTACATAAGTTCTTGTTTAACCATCAACAAAATAAACTGAAAAAACTAAACTAAACTGAAGTACCCTGGATAACACAACAAAAGATATTCTTAGTAACTGAATAGTTAGATGCGATCACGTTCCTCCCTGTTCTTGACTGCTTTAACGATTATCGCCATCCTTTCAAGAGAATCAACTTTATCAAACTCATTGACTAATTCAAGAATCTTCTTTGAATGCACATTGATCTTGTGTAACAAAATCTTAGTGGCAAACTTGAATCTTAATCGCCTTAGCATATCACACTGTAAACCCGACTCCACAGAAAGCCCACAATCCCATATTGCAGAAGTTTCACCGTTAAAAGATTCCATGTGTAGCATAGTGAAAACCCCGCAATCATGAAAATTCTCGCTAGTCCTCCACTTTAGCTTTGGGATTATGTGTTTCAGTCTACCTATTGTACCATGCCTACTGTGGCCATACAACTTCAAATGCCGAACAAACAGCTTTTTTTACAACAAAAAAAGCAAGCCAAGATGTAAGTTATTAAAATAATTTTTTCACAATCACATGTGATTCAAACAAAAATCACATGTGATTCGGTTATAATCACATGGGATTTTGTTTGAATCACATGGGATTTTGTTAAAAGAAGATCAAATGTAAACGTAACATAAACTTACAAGAAGATCACAAACTTCTTTATATTTTGTATCATAGTTTGCTACATTGTTATCGAGTATTGTCATTGAAGTTGTACTGGTAAGGCTGAAGACGACAACATAAAAATGACCGTGATTGCAAATTGGAAAGAAAACCTGTTATTAACAAAAAACAAAAAAAATTAATAAAAATGAAATGTAACTTGATTTCATTTTTATAAAAAGATATTTACCAGGTCAACGCCTTGGAGAGCCAAACCACCTTCATTGCCTTTAAACTGAGCCTTAACTTGATTTGAGAAGCTTCCCCATTTGTCATCATCAGAAGGACATCAAATAACGTCTATTTTATAGCATCATTTATCCCATGTTATTAACCCATTTTGTATAGTTATTGCAAAGAACTGTTACTTAACCGTTTATATTTGAGAATTGCAGTAATTATGGAGTAATTGGTAAAAGTTAGCAAAAGGCATGCATTCTGGAGCTTAAATGAAGATATTTTGAATATTACTATTCTGAAGACCAATATGCCGTATCCATCAAGGAAGATACGACGTATCCGTGCCTGCACTCACCAAAGACCACAGAGGATTAAAGATCAATACGCTGTATCCAGAGGACTCAATACGCCGTATTCAAGATATGGAATCAATATAATATTCTGGAAGATATCAAGCGTGGTCCCTACTCCAAGAAATCCCCAATACGCCGTATCCAACTCTTGGATACGCCGTATCCAACCGACTTCCAGACCTTATAAATAGAAAACTCAAAAACGAGTTTTAAGTGTGCTAAATCATATTCTCGATACCTAAACCACAAAAGTCAATTTTTAGAGGAGAAAAAGAGCAGAAGAGGTCGAGCAACGTTATCAATTCCATAGGAGACATCGTGTAATTCCATATACTTTAGTAATCGTTTAGTTTTTGGTATCATTCGTTAACTCGGTTAGTTTACCTTGGCTAAATAATTGCTCTTGTATTTATTATGACGTTTGAAGGCTAATACCTTTGGGTATTAGCCATTATTATGAAGATCTAAATGTTTGGTATTTGTTTATCTCGATTTCTTGATTTATCGTTGAGTGCTTGTTTATGTTTATCAATTTATACTTGTTTACGCGCTTTTGTATGCGACCTATCATTCAACTGGATCTAGTGAAGCGGACCAAGTAGATCTAGAGTCTGGGATAGCTCTCCATATAGTAATTTATACATCTAGAATCATAGTTACACAAATATTGTCCTTCTAAGTCTGTGTCTAGGATACGCTTCGGGCTTAACTAGTTAATTGGATATTGCCAATGGTTTATTGATCGTGTTGACTAGTAGGTGACCTAGATAATTCAACAAGTAACATTCTGATTCCATTGGATAGTTAGACAAGTGGACTACTAGTGTATAAATTGCCATTAAGCGGTAAGTGGGTAAAGTCTCTATGAGCTAGGGTTTAACAAGATCACCATTGCTTTAATCCCTAAGATATATTATAATCAGCAAATAAGGATGCTTTATGCGGATGCTTTAATTGTGACAGAATTAATGTGTTTAGGTCTTAGGATGATGTAACGCCTAAGTCTTAAGAATGATATGCCACCTCGAGAGAAGAAATCATTGCACTAAATAAACAAACCAACATTCTAATCGGATTAATAATGGTTAATACAGTTTTCTTATATAAGGTTCGACCGCTCTTTTATCTTTTGTTAATTAGCTTGATGGGTAAAAGTGCCTTGAGATGATTATAGACACCAACCAAACCGTATTAGTCTCTCAGGCTGAAAACCCTCCTTTTCCTATTAGAATTAGAATTTAGTCTGACATAGGTTTATAATAGAATAGAATTAACATAGTTTAGATAACCAAGATATTAATTAAATTGATAGATTTAACCTCGCTTCAAGTGTCGACACCCTACTTACCATGAAACTACTACCGATCGGGTACACTTCCCGTTAAAGTGTTATTTTTGGTTTAGTCAGCAAAATATAAATTTAAAACTTGAATCAGTAAAATATACCATACAACGACAGCACATCAGAAGGCAATGTACCATCAAACATAGACTTTGACTGTATAAAATAACATACATAAATGTTTCATCAAAAAAACATGTATAGTAAATTTTTATAAATTTAGAACACTTATAATACAACCAGTGGGAAAAAAGTGCCTTGATTTTGATTTAGCATCTCGAAGTTTCTCTTCATGATTAAGAATAGCACCCCAGCAGTCGATTACATTGGCATCTATCTACAGACCTGGTGCTAAAGTTTCCAAATTCAAACGTATTCCATATACATTAAAGCCCCCAGAATGTGTTTCAAAAACATTCTCTCTATATAAAAACAATGTGAATCATTAAAATATATAAAAAAGACTTGTATTGATTCTGTTTTGAATCTCATGTGATGCTAACTGAATCACATGTGATTCAATATAAAACCTCACGTGATTCAGTTTTCATTTACAACATCCAATGCCTTATCATTAACCACATTCAAATATAAAATCAGAATCAGAGGATATTTTGTTAACTTACATCTTGTCACCCTGCATAGCGAACAAACTGTTCCCAATACTAAACTCCAGCCTTGTAATTTTGGGAACAACTTTAGTCTTCTTATTCATGTACGGGGATAAGAGGTAAGAGGAAGGTTTCACAATTCGCTTTCCCGGACTGGCACTTGCATTAGAAGCACGAGCAGGTATTCTATCCGGGGTAGGCGAACCTTGATTCGATACTTCCATTCTCACAGAATTATCACCAAATAAGTCACCCTAAAAATAAAGAAAAAAGAGATATAATTAAAAATAAACATATTTTAGGAAAAAGAAGAAAACATGTATAGTGTTAGAATATTATGTATAAGTACTAATCAGTTATAGTATCAATGATCTCTCCAACTAAATCTGCATTTCTTTCTAACCATTGGGTATAATTCTCAGGTGTACTCATGATTTCACATTCTTTAGCTGGATTTAATTCAACAACGGTTCCTTCTTGAGTTGGATCGACCGATTCTTTTTCAGCATCAGTTCCTTCTTGAGATGGCTTCTTGAGATGGCAACTATGAATGTAGCCACACCAATCGATTTCAAAAATAACAGATTCCTCACGCAAACGTCTAACCACGTCCAGACAAATTTGTCCCTTCAAACCAGCAACTCTACCCATTGTATTGCTAAACAAGGTAAGAAAGTTGACTTTAAATAGAAAGTCAACTTGCTGAGAAGAAATGACCTTGGAAGCGATATCACCTACTCGGATTTCCTTTAATGATTTAGGGTAAAATTGATCAACCCACGACCTCACAAACTCATGCTCAATTGGTCTGACATCTAATGAAAATAACAAAATACCACCAACTGGGATACCTAAAATATCATGGATTTTCGATGGAGTAACCTCGATATAATCACCAGTTTCAAAAGTCAACCTGTAAGTTGTTGAACTAAACTTTGACAAAGCATACCTTCCCAACCTCGACGGTATTTTATCAATGGAAACATTGTGAAACGAACTAAAACCTATTTCCGACAAAAAACTCCACATATCAATTCTTGCTTCACGAATCGCATAAAAAGGGAACTAGGAGATGACCTTGCACGAAGAGTTGGAAACTCACGAAGATACTCTTCATGTGCTGCTTCTTCAGGCGTGAGCTGCTTTTCTTTTTTCTTACCTTTCTTATTAGACTTCAGGCCACTTTCTTCATCGGAATATTCTGTCTTAATCTTTTTCAATTTTTTAAGCACTCGCCTTAGTTTCTCTTCATCAATAGAATCCGAATCAGAATCCGAACCACCCTTCCTTTTTCTCTTCACCTCAGCCTTAATCTTCATTTTTTTGGCTTTAGATCACTAACTTTATCAGAATCAACCTCATCACTAACCATCTTACCTTTTATCATCTTCAATTTAAGTTTCTTTTTACTACGATCTTCCTTGGATAACATCCTTTTACGCTTAACATCTTCAGAAACAGAAGCCTTCGCCTTAACTTCTGGCTTAGACCTTAAAACAGGAACTTCTGAATCTACCTTATGCTTGTCCTTAGGCTTAGGCTTATCCTTAGGAATATCAGCCTTATGCTTCTTCTTAGGAAGCTCAGTCAGAACCTTTCCCTTACCAACAACAGACGGCTTATCCTTTGCCTTACCAACAATAGATGAAGTGTAACACCCCCAAATTGGGTCGCAGCGGAATAAGGGTCCGGGGCGTGTTACTTCATAGATCAATAACACAAGATATATATAGAACGACCAAAAAGTCGTTTTAAAACTGATACATTGGATTTAACAAATATTTGATACAAATAGCCCGAAGCTTTAACTTGTTCCTGATTATTATTCTTCTCATTAACAATAGTCGACTTCTCAATAACACCAGCCGCTTTTTCCTTCAAAACAGGCGTAATCAACCGGCGCTCCTTATTTCTCCTTTACAACCGGCGCCTTATCACTTTCCTTTACAACTTGCGCCTTATCACTCTCCTTAATGATAGTCGACTTCTCAATAACACCAGTTGGTTTTTCCTTCAAAACAGGCACAACAACCGTCGCCTTATCACTCTCATCTGAAACCTTAGAAACCTTACTCGTAACCTTTCGATTATCCTTCTCATCAACAGCCGATTTTTCACTCACAACAACCGCAACAACCGGCACCTTATCACTCTCCTTATCCTTTGGATTATCCTTTTGATTATCCTTAGGAAGCTCAGTCTTACGCTTATACTTAAAAACCTTGTTCGTAACCTTTGGATTATCCTTCTCATCAACAGCCAACTTTTCAATCACAACAGCCGCAACAACCAGCACCTTATCACTCTCCTTAACGACAGTCGACTTCTTAATAACATCAATCGGTTTTTCCTTCCCCCCTCCACAACCCGGCGCCTTCATCACTCTCCCTTGATACTTCGCCATGATAGGATTATATTGACAAACCGGTTGTGGGTTAAACACTATATCATCACCAGGTTTATTTAACAACCTTTCACTCATCGGAATCCACCTACTCTTAGGAGAATCACTTTTACCAGTAACCTTTGATTTTGATTTCATAGGAGAAACAAGACCAATACCCTTAACACCTAACATCAAACAAAAAATTATAAAAAACCATCAGTAAACAAAAAAAAAAGCAAAGCACTACTTATTATTAAAAAATAACAAATAAGAAAACAACTAAACAACTCACATAGGATTGTAGGTTTGAAAATCACATGTGATTCATACCAACACTGGAAATCACATGTGATTCATACCTAGGCAAAAAACACTACTGAGTTTATAAAACCTAAACACCTAAAAACATAAAAACCTAAAATAACTGAATAAGCATAAAATAAGCAACAAAACACTGAATAAGCAACAACCAACAATGATTAAATATACATAAAATAACTGGATAATTAAACCTAAATAAACTGATTAAGTACAAAATAAGCAACAAAATAAGCAAAAGTGAAAAATAAGCTATTAATTTACTCATTCAGCAAATTTAAAGCGCTTTTTATACATCTCATTGGCTGTTATAACAACTTTAAGAGAAATTAAACATCTGATTGATCACTCGTACATCAATACAACTAGCAAAGCTTGTTAACATCGAATCATCACAATAACACACTATAAACAACTATTAAAAAGCACATTCTGATGTGTCCACTGGATAAACTAATTTACACATGGAAACAACTCTCATAGCACATCGAATGTATTCACTATCGCTACACATTAAACAACGTTTAAATAATAACAAACATCTCACTAGATTATAACATTAAACAAGTTCTAAAGCATATCAAACATCCCACTGGATCACTTAATGCTAAATAGCTTTCAATTCACATTGATTTTTTCGCTAATTCCACTATACATTGAAAAAAACATATTTCAACTCCAACATTCAAACATCTACTATTTGACTAGCTTAGGTGACAATAAATTGGCATTTAAGTAGAATAGCTAAAACTAAGGCATATCACAATATTTTACTACATTTTGATAATAACAAAATGTAAAAATATCCAACGTCAAAACAAATGTGAACAAGTTATTAGTCGCAAATTTATATTTCGACATAAATCACTTAAGGCATGAACAAACAAATATTAAACTTGATGGATGATCAAAGATATAATTTTTTATCTTACACTCCTTGAGCATTATCAAAAGGTAGACGTAAACATTAGGTTATAACTATCAAGAAATTAGGAATGGCAGAGAAAGAGATGCACTTTCTTGAGTTACAGACAAGGAACTCCATTCTGTTGACTCTACCAGATAGAATAGAACCCTTATTTTTTCATAGTCTAGTCAAAAGAATAGCTTGATCCTTCATCTGGTTGGGTTGTCGATAGAGTAAGCTGGATGTGCTAGTCGATCTTGTAACCCATGAAAGCTCAAAAAAGAGAATGTCCTCTCAAGGCCGGTCTTTCAAGTGCCTCGTTGAAAAATCACCTGACATTCCTCTAGTTAATCTATCGCGGGGTAGGGAGGTCCCTCTCTAGTTCAGAACCTAGTTATCCACACCTCCGGTCGGATGAATAGAGGACCGACCGACCCTAAGAAAGTATAGCTTACCAGGGAGTAAAGACGGGAAAGCCTTACCTCTTATGGGTTATCGGGCCGATGCGACCGGTTACCCAAGGGGAAACTACGAGCATAACATGTTCGAATAAGGGACAAGTTCTATCATCCAAAGTATGCTACTGTACAAGGATGGGGAAGCTATGCCCATGAAACATGAACTACCATTATAGCGCTTTACCTAAGGGGGAACTGTTAGGATCAAAAATATGGTCTCTATATGGAAATTACACTAGTTTTGGTTTAAGTTAAAACACAAGGACTAAAAGTGTAATTAGTCCAAAGTGTCCTTGTGTTTTACCTTTAAATACTCCCCTCTAATCAACATTATAGGGTGAAGCTCACATTTGTAATTTCCCTTTCATTTTTCCTTTTAATAAAACTTGAAAATTAAATAAAGTTTTCTCCTCTCCATTATGGCTTATTCATATTTTGAGCTTCCCTGACCTCCTGAGATCGTAAATCTTGAGACCTCACAAGTGGTATCAGAGCTGCAGGAGCGATTCATGATGTTTTGCTTATTCAGTTCAACTTATTACGCAGCTTATTTGAGCTTATTTTGTCCAGTTTCTGCTTTTTGTAACTTATTCGGTGATTTTTCAGCAAATTCAGATCAGATGTGGTTTACAAATTCAGTCCAGATTCATATCAGATTTAGTTTAGCAGTTTATTCTGAGTTTTTTGCATAATCTGATTTATCAGCTTATTTCTTAAGCTTATTTTCGTTATGTTTGATTTTATCAAGTTTGGTTGCTTACGGTTTTATCATAAGAACAAACTCGGTGAGATTCGAGCATAAAATATGGTTTAACGTGCTGATTATACACATTTTTGGAACTGATTAAACCTCAAATTCGGATGTAAAATTCAACAAGTATCAAACTCGGAGGTCAAGGTCAAACTCGGATGTTTTAGTCAAATTCGGAAATCAAAAGGACTAAACTCGATACCGTAAATGCTTAGTCAAGATCAAAAATGAAAAAGAAGTTTCAAGGAAGAAACAAGCACTGATCTGTATCGAAATTTACATCATGCTCATAACAGTTTCAAGATGCTATCTACTCTTTAACAGCTATATCAGATCTAGAAACTCGATACCGAAATGTGTTTTTTATCAAGAATAAATCTTGACATCAAGTTCACATCTTATTCAAAATGTTTGTAACTAAATGGAAAAGAAAAGAAACAGATGAGACAGTATAAAGATGTTTACAACAAAATCAAATTGCTTTCAATCACATAAGTCCACCTGAGTTTCAAAAGTCAACATAAATCCCCTCACCATCACACAAGACCAAAACCAAAAAAGAAAAACACAAAAGATCTCAGATGTCTTCCCATTTGTGTGTTTTCATTCAAGTTTGTGACCTTTAAAAGATCAAGCACACGGAAGAACATTCATCATCGATGTATAAAGGAAACTTATCTCTTTTAATATCCAAAAATAAGAGAAAGACATATAACAATTTGTGTTATAATCTTTTCTTTTGTTTCGTTCATAAACGCAAAAACAAGAAGACAAAAACCTACCCAAGACAAAGCTTGTACCTCATTTGTGGGTTGTTTGTGTTCGTGTTAGTTTGTATCAGTTATATGCTTGGTTCGTCTCTTGTGGGAATGAGACAAAGCTTTGGTGACTGCTATTTTTTTTGGAGACAGAGATGGGTTGAAGATGGTGTAGGCGTTCATTTCTTTGTGAAGAAAGGAGATGGAAATAATGATGTGTATGTGTGGAAAAATAAGGAGCGGAGGATTTGATATAAATGGATTTAGGGTTGCTGACTAGGTTTTGACTAGTATTAACCAATATGGATGGGCCGGTTCATAAAATATTCAGTTGGGCTGTTAATCTAAATCAACAGATAATTTTCATTTCTATTGGGCCATAACCGAAATTTTTAACATGGGTTGCGTTAGGATTGATGCAATTGGAATCATTAGTTTGATAATGTGGACTGAATGTGGAATCAATATATTAGGCTTAATCCGAATTTGTGGGCTTAAAATGCTAAAGGGCCGAATTTTTGTTAAAAAGAAAAATCACACACCTTTGCTAGATTTTGACAAGTCTTCGTCACACCATTTAAGCACGAACAAGTTATCTTAAAAGCCAACCACAACTTTAAGATATGATAAGATCAGCCCCTGTGAAACCCAACTACAACATCAAATAAGCAATAATCAACTATCTTCGTAATCACATCATCAAATAAATCTAAAACGAGCCATAAAATCAATAATAACAAACTGTTGTGAATAACAGTTCCATCCGAGATCCAAATCCATCCAAAAACAAGTACTATCTGATATCGGTCAAAGCTACCAGTACAAAAACCTGTTATCGGTCAGAACCAATGCATTAAACATAATTACTCATGTGCAAATCAGTTGAACCATGTATACTCGTAATAGTTTAAAGCTTGATCAAATTTGTACCTTTTGCACAAATGCTTCTTTTATTAGTAGCACGTGAACCTTAGAATGATAACATTATAACAATTCTTTCATTATTCAAATCCCACACACATGAACCAATAGCATCAATAAAGCCCAAACTTGTCGAGCAACACCAAATCACAGCAGCATAAAAAAATACAAAGGCGGCATTAATACATGAAAAACAGTGTGTTGCTAACATATTTATAAGCAGCAGTACAAACTTCCTTCCTCCTATTGCTTTTAGCGACACTATGTTCAATAAGAAAGTGTCACTTATTCTTTTATCTACTTCCAAACATCCACGAAGGAAGTAAATCAATAGATAAGGAACCTATGTCTTATGATTCTTTTTATGGGAGAGAATCACGTTTTACAAAGGAAAGTAAAATCTCAATAGTACGGAAACTATTTAAATTACATTAACCATATTTATATGTTTCAATTCATTATCCTGTAGAATATTTGACCAAATCTTTATATTTTCTCCACCACTTGTAGAGTTTTATAATGACGGACACTTTGATCCTTTTGTTTCATTCTTTTATTCATTTTGTCTCATCAAATCAAGAATCCTAACAATAAGAATAGATAAGGTTGAATAAAGTGTGTGTGACTGCACAGGGAAATATGTGGTGTTGTTAAGAATTAAAAAGAGAGATGGGGGCGGATGTTTTTTAAGAGAGAAGTAGGGTTTGGTGAATGAGTTGTTCTTGATAAGAAAAAGGTGTGCTATTGAGATGTAGGGTTATGTTTGTTGACATACCAAAATTGGGCTGGACCTAAGCATTGAAATTGTGGACTGAAATTTCTAAAGGACGGATATTGTTATATTGGCTTGAAAATGATAATTTTTCAAATACAAAAACATCACTTATTGCTTAAAACGATCCGGATAAAAGATTCACGAAAAATGTTCAAAAGGCTAGTCTCGGGATTTAAGCGCAAGAATTGATTACGGGAATGATTCGTTATCATTTATTTGAAGTTGAAGTGGAATTTCACGGGTGCGTGTACTTATCATATCTTAAAAGTCGGGGTTGGTTGGATGATGACTTTTTAAGATAACTTGTTCGAGCTTATAACCGGTGATTGATGAAGACTTGTCAAATCTAGCAATGTGTGATCTATAAACGTAGAAGTTGGTGCTCAATGCACACATTTGCTATCACTTGAAGGAGTTACATTGTAGTTGCTAGTGTTCAAATATTTAAGGATTGTCAAGTGTTACGGTGCTACTTACACTTCAAGGAATTACGTTGTAGTATTCAGTGTAAGTTTGGAGTCGTGGATAGTACAAGACATAAGACACAAGTTTGGGATATTCTACTTCAACATCAAGTTTGTGATATTGCATTTTCTCCATCAGTAATCATTACAGAATTAAATAAGTATGAGGAGAAGCGACTTCACACATGAATTCTCTATCGAACATTCGGACGTAACCGAATTATGATTATTTCGATGGTCATCGGATATAATCAGGGGGAAGAGAGTTTGATAGATGCAACAATCAGGGGGAAGAAACGTGTACATCCGGGACTTAATTGACTTTGGTGTATACAACATCCGGGACTTAATTGACTTGGAGTTTCTTACTTCTATGTGTTGTTTGTGTGAAGTATGTGCATGTTCCCCTGAATGGATTGGCTACTAATCCGCAATGAAGAAGTCAGATTTGCTGCTAAGTGTAGTTTACTTCATCTTCTACAAATTCCGCTGCGAGCTTAAACCGTTATAGTTAGAAGATTTGTCAACTACATCAAAGTTTCATATTTGCTTCGAATGGCTGTCTGTTTGGGGGGAAGCAGTTGAACTGCTTGAAGACATGCGGTATGAACTGGGGGGAAGTCAACTCAGTTTATACAGATTACATTGTATTCTCTACAAGTGAAGAAAAGGTTCAAGCTAAAGTACTTGTTGAAGACAAAGCAAACTGCAGATATCTTTAGCTATTTGTACTTGTAGGATACATTGTAAGTAATTCCATATGCCACCATATTGGGGGAAGATTGTTAGGATCAAAAATATGGTGTCTATATGGAAATTACACTAGTTTTGGTTTAAGTTAAAACACAAGGACTAAAAGTGTAATTAGTCTAAAGTGTCCTTGTGTTTTACCTATAAATACTCCCCTCTAATCAACATTAGAGGGTGAAGCTCACATTTGTAATTTCCCTTTCATTTTTCCTTTTAATAAAACTTGAAAATTAAATAAAGCTTTCTCCTCTCCATTATGGCTTATTCATATTTTGAGCTTCCCTGACCTCCCGAGATCGTGAATCATGAGACCTCACAGGAACCTTTCACTTTAGGATTGCATCGGTTCATATGCATACTTTACCTACTTGACGAAAGGGAATGAACTTCGTTTCATTTTCGGGTTTATGGATTGGATTCAGTCAGCCTCACTCCTTCCTTTTTATGTTGTCGTAATGGTTACCGACGAACGCTCCTAAAGGCGACCCTCTCGAGTTTGTTCGGGTGACATGGTCCAAGCCCGGTATGAGGATGAATTGTGCCCAGTGGTGCAAAGCTCCCGCAACCATTTCTTTGACATTCTAGAAAAGATTAAGCAGTTCAGATTGCACACCCCAAAACCTCATTAGTTGATTGGACAACGAAAATCATAAGCTAGTGCCTGCCTCCTTCTCCTTCGACTAGGCCTTTCTTTCTTTGAAAAATTTCTTGTTTTTTCTGAGCGGATCGAAGAAGGTTACCAAGTTGAGTAGAGGGACGTGTTGAAGGGAGAAAAAGTACTAAAATGAAGGATATGGTAGTCCTCTAGCTTTTTATACTTTTGGAGAACTTCCAGCTATCAAGGAGACGAAAAGCTCTGTGAAGTAAAAGAGAAAAAGGGTCGCCGATTGCTACTAAGAACCTAACAGAACTTTTCAAAATTGAAAACGGATCAATCAACCTGGTCTACGAATCTATTCTAACTATCAAAGTCTGAGGACAACTTGCTTTCTTCCTTTTTTTGTTTCGTTAAAAAGGTCGACCCATATCTCATTTTTTGATTAAAATAAAAAATGTTGGGTCGTTAAAAAGCCCCTTTTTGTGTCTTTCTTTCAGATTGACAAAACTCTTGCAATTCTTTGAGGCCGATCACTCTAGTGATATATCATCTTGGTAGCATCAAACCAATAGAACAAGGGTTAGCTCTGCAGCTGGTCTACAAACAAGGTAAGTAGGTTCATGCGTATTAGAAATCGAGAAAAGACTCGGTCACTTCCAAAAGTGTAATAGTATAGCTCGTAGCATAATATTTGGAAACTTACCAAGCTAACCAGGTCAACATAAGTCATCCTTATGTGACCGGCCATGAAAGTGGTATAAATACCCCTCTCCATGCCTTGGAGAGGGTTGGTTGTTCATTTGGTTATTCACATCATAATACATTTTCCTTTCCTTTCTCTCTCTAAGTGATACAACCTACTTTCTCTCTCTAAACTTTCTATCTTATCTATTGTTAAGTGATTTGATACATCTATAATTGGTATCAAGAGCCATGTAGTGATTTAGCTTGGTGTTGTGTGCATTTTCTTGGTTCTATAGGCGTGTGTTTTGGTTCGTACCTTATCAAAAGATTTTCATCTTTATGGGTTTAAAAACCATAAAGCTATAACCTTTCTTCTTTGTTTATCTTAGTATAGGGTAGTTGTACAAGAAAAACTTTGGAAAAACTCAAAAATCATCATCTTTTTGTTGTTTTTGGTTCGAAAAAGGGTTTTAGGTACAAGAATCTTGATTTCAAATTTTTTGTGTTAAAAACCATAAATTTTGTGTTTTTAAGATTCTCCTAGTCTTAGAATAGCAAGAAGTACAAGTGAAATCAAGTAAAAATGTCAAAAATTGTGTCTTTAAGTGATTTGAAGTTTTTAAAGACGGCTTTTTATACACACTGTTTGAATTCAGCGATTTATACGTATTGAATACGGCGATTTATACGTTATTGGGTACGGCGATTTATACATGTGTGAATCCGGTGATTTATATGTGATTGTATACGGCGATTTATACATTTTTAGATCCGGCGATTTATACGTGTGTTAATTTGGAGATTTATATGTACTTGTATACGGCGATTTATACATCATTGGTTTCGGCGATTTATACGTATCCTATACGGCGATTTATACGTTACTCTAAATCCGGCGATTTAATACAAATCTATAACTGGGTATTATTACGTTTCCTGTATCCGCGATTTATACAGTTTTTGTATACGTTAATTTTATACCATATTTTCAAACGGCTTTATACATTTTCCCATAAGGTGATTTATAACATTACACTTGGGGATATTTCTACAACTTACCAAAGGAGATTTGTACCAAATTGCCTTGGAGATTTATACCGTTTTTCTTCGATTTGTAAAATCCCGTGAAGTATTTAATTAATTTCTTGGTTTTATCAAGAATTGTAAAATCCCGTGTAATCTTAAGACTCATTCAGTTAAAACAATCAATAATTTAACACAACAACCTCTAATCACTGAACAATAAAAAAGTTATCTTTTCTCATTCAATCAATCAATTCAAAATGACAACCTTAGCAGAATTTATGATCATTGCCGGTGCCGACAACCGTCCTCCTATGTTGTAAAAATCCTTGTATGACTCATGGAAGAGTCGTATGGAATTATACATAAAGAATCAGGAGAACGGGAGAATGATTCTTAACTCACTTCAAAATGGTCCACTTGTTTAGCCAAATGTTGTTGAAGAGGATGGCACTACTAGGACAAAGAAGTATGAAGAACTTTCTGTTGCAGAGAAACTCCAAGCTGATTGCGATCTAAAAGCTACAAACATCGTTCTTTAAGGACTTCCACCGGATGTGTATGCCATTGTGAATCATCACAAAGTTGCCAAAGAGATACGGGATAGAGTTAATCTTCTTATGCAAGGCACGAAATTGTCATTACAAGAGAAGGAATGTAAATTGTATGACGAGTTTGATAAGTTTTTATTTGTCAAGGGTGAAACACTGTATCAGTACTACTGGAGATTTGCTCAACTCATCAATAACATGAATGTTATCAATATGTCAATGAGACAAGTCTAAGTGAATACCAAGTTTCTGAACAGTCTACCACCAGAATGGGGCAAGTTTGTGACGGATGTGAAGTTGGCTAGAGATTTGCATACTACAAACTATGATCAATTGTACTCATATCTCGAACAACACGAGGCACATGCTAATGAAACTCGCTTGATGCGTGAACGATACCAAGATCCTCTTGCTTTTGTTGCTAACTACCATCAACCACCATTGTCATAACTTAACAACTATCACTCTCAATACAATCCTACATAGTTTCCTCAACAATCATACATGGTTCCACAAGTTCACTCTCTTCAACCATACTCACAAATGTATCCACCACATCATCTATCACAACCACAAATCAATCATTCATCCGTTCCACCATCACAACAATATTAGTTTCATCAAATCTCATCTGTCCTACAAATTGCTTACAACTCACCTCAACCTTCAACACAACCATTGATTGAGTTCCCTTAAATGGACTCAGGTCTTGTTGGTCTTGTGTTTAATCATGGAGATAACCCAATTGCCTGTCTTAATAAGGCAATGGCTTTTCTCACAGATGTAGCTTCTTCAAGGTTCCCTTCAACCAATAATCAACTTAGAACTTCCTCTAATCCGAGAAACCAAGCTACTATTCAAGATGGCAGGGTTACTGTGCAACAAGTTCAAGGGAGGCAAGGGCAAAGTTATGATGGTAATAGCTATAAGGGTAATGCTACTAGTTTAGAGGGAAATAATGCAGGAGGGCAGGCAAGGGTGGTTAAATGTTATAATTATCAAGGTGAAGGTCACATGACTAGGCAATGCACTCAACCGAAGAAGCCTAGGAATGTTGCATGGTTTAAGGAAAAGGCAATGTTGGCTGAAGCACAGGAAACTGGACAAATTTTAGATGAAGAACAACTAGCATTTCTTGCAGATCCAAACATTTTAGACTATCAAACTGCTCAGACAACTATTCCAAACACTATTGCTTTCCAGACTGAGGATCTTAATGCTTATGATTCTGACTGTGATGATGTCTCTGATACAAAGGCGGTTCTAATGGCTAATCTTTCCAATTATGGTTTAGACGTTATCTCAGAGGTACCTTATTTTAAACCCTATCATACTGATATGGATAATCAAAGTGTGCATGCAATGCAGGGTTTTGAACAAACACCAGTTGCTGATTTTACAGATAACGAGATAACAAGTGATAGCAATATCATTCTGTACTCTCAATATTTGCAAGAAACGCAACAGGCAGCTGTTCAAGATACTAATTTGTATGCACAACAAGATTCAATGATTTTATTTGTGATTGAACAAATGTCAGAACAAATGATTAATCATGTAAATAATTGGGAAAAGGCTAATCAGGAAAAGAATAATGAATCCTTAACTGCTGAACTTGAGAGATATAAAGAATGGGTCAAAACTTTTGAACAACTTCTTAATGTTGATTTAAGCACGCATGAAAAAATGATTGATTCTCAAATGGATGATATGATTAAGGAAAAGCTTGCACTTAAGCAGAAAAGTGACTCACTTGAACAAAATCTTTCAAATCAAATCAAAGAAAAGGAATCTTTATTGCAAACATTTACTGTTTTCAAAAACGAATCCAAAGATAAGGAAAGTAAATATTTAGATAAAGAAATTGATTTAGAAAAGAAGATTAAGGAATTGGATAATATTGTTTATAAAGTGGGTCAATCTGCTCAAACAGTGCACATGTTAACAAAGCCACAAGTTTTTTATGATGACACTCACAAACAAGCACTTGGTTATCAAAATCCGTTTTATCTCAAGAAAGCTCAGCGGATTAAGCCGACCTTGTATGATGGTAGTGTTATATCTAGTCAACATGTTGCTAGTCCTGTGTTTGATGATGAAGAGACATTGATTTTGGAAGAAGTAAGTCGATCTAAAATGCTTGCAAAACAAAACGACCCAATTTTAAAAGAAAAGAAAGTTAATACTACTCCAATTAATTATGTTGAGTTAAATCGATTATCTGAAGATTTTGGTAAATATTTTGTTCCACAACAAGAACTGTCTGATGAACAAGCTTTCTGGTTACAAACTTTACACCCTAATACTGACCAATCTGTTTTGTCACCTGTCAAAATTGAGGCTCCTCGAGAACTTTCTAAGGTAAGCCTGGTTAATACAAGCCTTAAAAAGCTTAAATACCATCTTGGCCAATTTGACACTGTGGTGAAAAAGCGGATTACACCTGATGCTATAACAGAAGGGGAATGGGGGTTTGAACACACAAAAACTATTTTTCTGAATGAAATAATCCCATTTTTAAAGACCTTAAAAGACATATTCAATGTTTTTGATAAAGATCTTTTAAATGAAGTAACATAAGTACAAATGATTTTTAACCACATAGAAGCTACTGTTCAACAATATTTTGTAGACAAACAGTGTTTTAAAATTTAAAAGAAAGAACTTTTTCTTGAAAATGATCGACTCTTACAAAAAATCATGTTTCAAGATGTTATGATATGTGTGATCAATTCTACTACTGTTTTTGATGATGTGAATGTGGAAATGCAAAGTAGTGAATCTTGTGTGAAGTGTGTGGATCTTGATGCTGAGCTTTTGAACAAACAAAATGCGTATAATGATCTTTCGAAAAGTTATTCACAACTTGAAAAACATTGCATTTCTCTTGAGTTAACAATGCAACTCAATCAAGAAATTTTTCAAAAGGATTCATTAAGTAATAATCAAAATGCTCTTGAAATTCTAGAATATTTTAAAAATAATGATTTGAAAGCTCAGCTACAAGCTAAAGACACTACAATTTGTAAGTTGAAGGAACATATCAAATCTATGAGAGAAAATAACAAGGAAAAGAAAGTCAAACATGAAATGGATGAAATTGAGACCATAAACATTGAATTGGAGCATAGTGTGGCAAAATTACTTTCTGAAAACGAGCGTTTACATAAAGAAATTAAGCATTTGAAAAAGATTTACAAAGATCAATTTGATTCAATTAAAAAGACACGTGCTCTCTCTAAGGAACACGATGACTCTTTGATTGCTCAATTGAACTCTAAGTCTATGGAAAATGTGGATTTAAAACGTCAAATTCAAGACAAGGTTTTTGTGATTACATCATTGAAAAACGATTTACAAAAATTAAAAGGGAAAGAAACTGTTGAAAATGCTGCACAAATACCAATTGCCACCATTATTGCTCTAGGCATGTTCAAGATAGACTTAGAACCTTTAGCTCCTAGGTTATTGAATAATAGGGAAGCTCACATAGACTATCTTAAGCACACTCAGGAACAAGTTGACATACTTCGAGGAATAGTCGAACAAGCTAAAGCAAAACAACCATTAGATAATGCGTTAGACTTTACCTGTAAGCATGCCAAACGAATTCAGGAGTTACTTGTTTATGTTCGAGACACATGCCCTAATGCCTATAAACCTAGTGAGAAATTGATTGTTGTCACACCTATGAACAAAGTCAAGAAAGTTAGGTTTTCTGAACCTCTCACATCCTCAAGAAACATTCAACAGGTAGAGTCATCTAAAACATCTGATTCTAACACACCTATATTGTCATCTACAAGATTGAAGTGTTCTACTAGTACTTACAGATCACAGCCTACAGGCAACAAAAAGAATGATAGGATCTCGCAAACACCAATTAACAACCTCAAGAATAAAATACAAGTCCAACGTAGGAGAGTTAAATCTAAGTCTAATAAAAAGAACGTGTTAAAGACCCTATTTGTGATGCAAATGTTAAGCATACTATGTTAAATGCGAATTCTGAGTTAATTTTTGTTAAATGTAATCAATGTATGTTTGATGCAAATCATGATGTGTGTTTCCTTGATTTTGTGAATGATGTGAATGTACGATCTAAATCTAAGTCTGCTAAGAAAAGCCAACATTATAATATTTAGAAACCTACGGGTAAAGTGTTCACTGAAGTAAGACATAAGTGGAAACCAATAGGAAGAGTTTTTACTATAGTTGGTAACTCGTGCCCTTTAACTAGGCTCACTCCTAAGAAAATAGTGCATCTTAAGGAAACCACTTCTATTTTATATGAAACACCAAAACTAGAGATTAAAGTCTATAGTTGGAGACCCAAACAAATAAAATCAGTAGGTTCGAGTAAAAAAGCTAAGATTGTAGAATCTAAGATTGCTAACAACTCGGAACCCAATCATTTGTGGGGATCCAATGCTACAGATGTTCCATCTTCTTTTTCTTTTTTCAATGAAAGGTTGTCTAGATTGTCCTCTGGTATTTGGACTCTGGATGTTCAAAACATATGACAGGGAACCACTCTCAGCTCATGAACTTTGTTAGTAAATTTCTGGGTACAGTTAGATTCGGGAATGACCAAATTGCAATGATCATGGGGTATGGTGACTATCAGCTGGGAAACGTAATTATCTTAAGAGTATACTACGTCGAGGGGCTTGGACATAACTTGTTTTCTGTTAGACAATTTTGAGACGCGGATCTGGAAGTTGCTTTTCTAAAAAACACTTGCTTTATTCAGAATTTAGACGGTGTTGATCTACTTTCAGGATCCAGAGACACAAATTTGTACACAGTTTCTCTTGATGACATGTTAAAGACGTCTCCGATCTGTCTTCTATCTAAAGCGTCAAAGACTAAGAGCTAGTTATGGCACTGTCGGTTATCGCATCTCAACTTCGGTACTTTTAACAAGCTAGCAAAAGATGGTCTTGCTCGAGGCATTCCAAAGCTTAAATTTCAGAAAGATCATCTGTGTTCAGCATGTGCATTAGGAAAAAGCAAGAAATCCTCTCATCAACCTAAAGCTGAGGATACTATTCAAGAGAAACTATATCTTTTGCATATGGATCTTTGTGGCCCGATGCGTGTGGAGAGTATTAACGGGAAAAAGTATATCTTGGTGATTGTTGATGATTACTCACGATTTACTTGGGTCAAATTTTTTAGATCAAAGGATGACGCTCCTAACGCTATCATCAAGTGCATCAAAAATATTCAAGTTCGTTTGAATGCCACTGTCCGAAATGTTAGAACAGATAATGAAACTGAATTTGTCAATCAGACTCTTCGTGAAATCTTTGAAAATGTCGACATTTCACATCAAACTTCTGTTGCTCGCACTCCTTAACAAAACGACGTTGTCAAAAGGTAAAACCGGACTCTTGTGGAAGCTGCTCGCACAATGTTGATATTTTAAAAAACTCTTTTGTTTCTATGGGCCGAAGCAATCAACACAACTTGTTATACCCAAAACGTTCCTTAATTCGTCTCTACTACAACAAAACTCCCTATGAGCTGATGCAAGACAAGAAGCCGGATTTATCGTTTCTTGATGTCTTTGGTTTACTCTGTTATCCGACCAATGATAGTGAGGATTTGGGTAAACTTAATGCAAAGGCCGATATTGGTATTTTTGTTGGGTACGCGCCCGCAAAGAAAGCTTTCAGAATCTATAATAGGAGAACCTAAAAAATTATGGAAACCATTCATGTGACATTCGAAGAGCTGACAGCAATGGCTTTTCAACAATTCGGTTCAGGACCTGAGCTTCAATTAATGACTCCTGCAACATCCAGTTCAGGACTCGTTCCGAACCCTATTCCTCAACAACCTTGTAATCCACCAAATAGAGATGATTATGATCGTTTGTTCCAACCCATGTTCGATGAATACTTCAATCCTCCAACTATTGCTGTCTCTCTAGTTCTAGTAGCTGCTGAACCAAGGACTGTTGATATAGCCGATTCACCTGTGTCTACATCAATTAACCTAGATGCACCATCAACAAGTATCCCATCAACACACGAACAAGAACATTCTCTAATTATTTCTCAAGGTTTTGAAGAATCACCAAAACACCACATTTTCATGATGATCTACTTTATGAATATATTCATGAAGACTCGACTTCTCATGGATCATCATCGAATGTGAGACCATCCCACACTCTATTTGAACACCTTGGTAGATGGACTAAGGATCATCTAATAGCAAACATGATCGGTAATCTTTCTCGTTCTGTCTCCACAAGAAAGCAACTCAAAACTGACGCCATGTGGTGTTACTTTGATGCCTTCCTAACTTCGGTAGAACCAAAGAACTTCAAACAAGCAATGACCGAACCATCTTGGATCAATGCAATGCAAGAAGAAATTTATGAATTTGAAAGACTACAAGTTTAGGAATTGGTGTCGTGTCCAAATAAAGTCATGTTGATCAAACTTAAATGGATTTATAAGGTCAAGACGGACGAATTTGGCGGGGTACTAAAGAATAAGGCTAGATTAGTTACTCAAGGATTCAAGCAAGAGAAAGGAATTGATTTCGAGGAATCATTTGCACCAGTTGCAAGAATAGAGGCCATCCGTATCTTCGTAGCAAATGCAGCCAACAAGAATATGACGATCTTCCAAATGGACGTCAAAACGGATTTCTTAAATGGCGAGCTCAAAGAAGAGGTCTACGTTTCTCAACCAAAAGGATTTGTTGACCAGGACAACCCATTGCATGTGTACAAGCTCAAAAAGGCTCTATACGGTCTCAAACAAGCACCACGTGCATGGTACGACATGTTGTCAAGTTTCCTCATTTCATAACATTTCTTCAAAGGTGTAGTTGATCCAACACTCTTCACACAGAAAGCAAGAAACGACTTATTGCTGGTACAAATTTATGTCGACGATATAATATTTGCATCCACTAATACTGATTTGTGTAATGAGTTTGCTAATCAGATGACCTCTAAGTTTAAGATGTTGATGATGGGACAGATGTTATTCTTTTTAGGATTACAAATTTCTCAAAGTCTTAGAGGCATCTTTCTAAACCAATTAAAATATGCTTATGAAATTATTAAAAATATGGTTTGCTAACTAGTAATTCTGTAGACACACCTATGGTGGAAAAGAATAAACTGGATGAAGATCTATAGGGGACACCCGTTGTTGCTACACTTTACCGTGGCATGATTAGATCCCTCATGTATCTAAAATCCAGTAGACCTGACCTTATTTATGCAGTCTGCTTATGTGCCCGGTATCAGGCAAAGCCTACCGAAAAGCACTTAAATGCGGAGGAACCCTAGTTCTCTAATGGCGACAAAAAACCCTTCTCTTCTAATCTGATTCGTTTTCAATCTTTGCTTTTTGATTCGAATACCTTGTAACAATCGTGTTTAATCTGTTAATCTTTTGATTTAATGGATCTAACATGTTTATTATTTGGTAGATTGTTCAATAAGTTTAAAGTATTGATCGTTTTTAGGGTTTTCGTAATCGTAATATTAGGTTTCCTTTTCTTCTAATCGTATCAATAATGAAAGTTGGTTAGATCCCTTTTGCGCACTATATAAGCCTTATTTGTAAGGTTGTCATTTGGAGATAGACGTGGATCTTTGTGGTATTGTTTTTCTTTTTGTTTTGTTCATTTAGGGTTTTCTGTTTTAGGGTTTCGTTTCTGTTTTTGTGTGTTTTATGATTGCTACTGGATCACTAGATTTGGAAGCTTTAAAAACAAGAATGTCAATGTTGAAAAACTAAGATTTAGGGAAGGGAGACGCCGGTGTCTCCTAACGTATGCCTCTTAGAGGTATTCTTAAATCGAGTACTAACTATAGTGCTACTAAAAACCCTCAAAAGGGTTCGTTTGTTAAGGATGATCATGTGCCTATTGAAAAGTTTAGTTCGTCTCTGGATGATGCTTCGTTTCCTAGTGGCGATCATGTTAGGGTTTCTAACATGCCTGGAAGATCCTCGAAAGTAATACGGGATTCTACTACTAGCTTTGGTGAGTTACCAACGGTGTGATGATAAACCCTAGTAGTACACATGACGATGATAATATTAGGGCTGGTGGGGGTCTAAAAAATATTGGGATGACTTATGGATCATTTACAAGCCCTCGTGTTGTAACGTCATTTGCTGACATTGGTATTGGTGCTTCAGCTCCAACATCCCTACCTATGGAATCCATATGAAGTGTTGGTGGAGAACCGCTTAAGGTTAAGGATACAAGTGTTCACAATGATCCTTTTGAATTTGTGTGGAATTCTGGTGAGGAGTCCTTTAGGGTTAGGGATGATGCTCAATCTCCTAAGCTGAATAATAAGGATCCGAGAGTTAATTTGGGTAGTACCTCAGTTTCTTAAGTTGAAAATACTAATGATCATGAGTCTCTTATAGTTCAATCTATTGAAATTAACACGATCCCTAAATCATATGCTGGAGCTGCAAGAGATGCTACTAAGGACCAAACTAATGTGACTTCAAATTTTTGTTCTTTGGTGACAGATAAGGTTTTTGATGGAGTGAATATTTCTATACCACGTAAGGTTGTCGAGAAGGTTAGTCTTCTCTTTGAAAATACTTTGTATGGTTATTTTATTGGTAAGCGAATGGCTTTTCCGGTAGTGGAGTATTATGTTAAGAACAACTGGGCAAAGTATGGATTAAAACGTATAATGATGAATGCTAAGGGATTCTTTTTCTTTAAATTTGATTCCCGTGCTGGTCTTGATGCTGTTTTGGAAAGAGGTCCTTGGATGGTTTGTAATTCCCCAATTATTCTTAAGAAGTGGTCCATAAAAACTAGCTTGCAAAAAGAAGAACTTACCCGTGTTCTGATATAGGTTAAATTACATGATGTACCTATTCAAGTGTTTGAGGAAGACGAGATTAGTTTGATTGCTACATATCTTCGAAAGCCTATTATGCTTGACTCATATACAAGCTCTATGTGTAAGGATTCTTAGGGAAGGAGTAGTTTTGCTTGGTGCTTAATTGAGATCAATTCGGAGGCTGATTTTATGGAGTCTATTACTATAGGTATTCCTGACCTTGACGGACCAGGTCATACCAAGGAGATTATCCAAGTTGAATACGAATAGAAACCGCCTAGATGTCCTACTTGTAATATATTTTACCGGGAAACCCTTTAACAAAAAAAAGAAGAATTTTACTCAACTATTTCGTCAGTTTGAGGATTGAATGACAATGTATGGTATATGATCTCTCCAAAACTCAAATTAAACCAAAGTATTAGCTTGAGTTACAACTATGCCAACTCAAGGACTTAGTTGTTTTTGGAAGGGTAAAGTGTTTGTGAATGTTTCAACATTAAATGCACAAACTTGAAACTTTACTCCTTTACAATTATGTTATTTATAGGCTAAGTATTGGGTAATACCCGTTGGGTAATAAGTGTGTGTCCCAAGGTTGATGGACAAGTACATCTGCACATTTGTCTCTATTATAGGTTATTCTATGTATGGGGACAAACTTTGTTCTTTACCCAAACATGGATATGTTGACTTTGTTGGATAAGTATTTGTACTTATCCTTTCAAACATATCCCGCCCGCCCATTCTTGAGTCAATTAGAGTCTAAGTCTTCAAGTCTGAGTTCCGCCTTGGTGAATGGCGAGTCTTTCTTCATAAACTCAGGTTAGACGCTTGAATTATTCAGTGACTTGAGTATTGTTCAATGTTATATAACACTTGGGATATTTTCTATTCAAATCCTAAGATGAAGAGGTTGTGTGTGTTGTTGCTTAGGTCCATGGTTCGAGTACAACATGTATGTGTTTATTTTACCGGGGAAATTCCCCTTTACCCACAAAAAAAATCCTAAGATGAAGATCATTGGGCACTCAATTGACCCAACATAGATTGTATACCAATATTATAAGATAGAAATAAATTAGAACTATATAAGACATGGTTCTGAAACACCGAACTAGCAAAACGTCACATAGAGGGAAACCTTGGAGAAAAATTTAAACCAACGGTCTAAGAAGTTGAACTTTTTAAGTGGGATACTTGTCCTCTTTACAAATCAACTACTAAAAAAGTAAGTAACTCCCACTACCGTCTTCCATGGGTTATGGATTCCAATACCGTTTTCCATAGTGTAGTGTATGAGGGAGGTTGAGACGTAGACAACCTTAACCCTACCTAAGGTAGAGAGGCTGGTTCGGTTCTACCAAAGGTAGAAAAGGACCTCCGACCTTGCAAGGAGTGAGGATCGAACCCTTGACCTCTGTCTCCAGAGCCAAGGGTGATAACCAACTGATCCAACTTTGCTATGATACAAATCAACTATAACTAGTTCACATATATAACTTTGACTTGCTGCAAAAGATTTACTTTTAACATAAGGG
>BQNB010000267.1:81973-188828 GCA_026074375.1 Tanacetum coccineum | reverse complement strand
TAGGGTTTAGGGTTTAGGGTTTAGGGTTTAGGGTTTAGGGTTTAGTGTTTAGGGCTTAGGGTTTAGGGTTTAAGGGTTAGGGTTTAGGGTTTAGGGTTTAGGGTTTAGGGTTTAGTGTTTAGGGTTTATGTGTAACATTTCTCATTTTCGTGTCATTGTACGACTATATTAATGATCGCTATTTATTTTAGTCCGATACGCGTTTACTTTTAATATTTACGTTTAAGCTAAATCGCGTAGACTAGAAATAATCAATGAATGTAAACTGTCACCAAATAAATTAAGGTTTACATCAACCAAGTAAGGAATAATTATTTTGAGAATAATTATGTACTTTGCGTATTTTATTTTTATTGATCACGCAAAAGGGTTACGTTCGCGATAAAATACATTTGGACGCACCCCGGAAATACCTAGACTCAAACCAATACCCGTATTAAACGACCTAGACATAAAAATTTACAAATGTCTTGCATTAATATCTCTTGGTTTCCGAAATTGGGCAAGTAAACTCACATAAAATCGTCCTTGGTGATACATTAGCTAGCAAAATCCCCTAATGATCCTTAGCAAGTACATGTACATCCTTGTTTCATTAAATATGGGTACTAATGGTCTCCTAAAGGGCTATTACACTTTGGTTAATGACTTGCTTGGCTCCTTTCCTTGGTTAACCGCGACCCATGCATGTATGTACACAAATCTTTGAGATTTGCCTAACCTAACACAATCTTGTACATCACCTAGGTAATTAAAACATGTACTAAGGTGGTTTAACTAAAAACCATGGGTGATTAACTAGGAAGTCTCGAAACCACCTCCTAGGGCACGGTTTGGCTTGGTTTAGGACTAAATGGTGTAACTAAGCTCATCACCTATAAATATTCATGTACACTTACCCTTTGACACTCTTGTTAACTCTCACACACCTCAAACTCTCCCTTTCTCTTGTCCGAGTTACAACCCGCAGCCAAGCACACTCACCTTGCTTCATTCGAACCAATATACATTAGAAGGAAAACACGAGCATAAGGAGTGCGGGTTTATAAGCTTTGGAAACCATATTCGTACATGTTTGGGTGTATAAGAGTCGGGTTGCCTCATCAATCCACGACTAGGAACTCTTGGACCATTGTAAGTCTCGAATTTAGCTTTAAATACCTTATGCCATCTATTTTCTACTCGTGTTTAGTTAGGAGGGTCTCGTTTAGTTGTACTTAACATGAAAGGCGTACATGAACATGCATGGTACGTCTCACGCATGGTTCATGTACATATAAAGTTGGGTAACACTTGTGTTGTGCAAAAAAACGAATAAAACGCATGTACGAGATGGCTAACGATGATTTAGGGCTTAATTACTTCGCTTACACGAGTACTTGAACATTAACATGAACACAAACCCTTCTACATGAACGTATGCAAATATTATACGTAAACTATGGTTGTAATCACGACATAGGGGTGTGGAAACATATATTCGACGATAATAAACGATTGCATGTCACGGGTCACGATTAGAAAATGTTAAACACATTCACTTTGGTGCTAGACGATTTAACGGAACCATTTAACACACTAATAAACATTTCGGACCCTTAGTGGACTACGCGACCCATCTTCGTGAACCCACAAGGCCCATACGTCACGGATAAGCTAGGATGGCTTATTCACGAGCTTAAACGACTTATAAGATATTTACGAGCCTAAGATAAATTAGTGGACCTTAAAGGAGAAGGCCCGAACCACTAGAACCCCTATCGGGTTTCTATCGAGCCCAACGCAAGCCCAACGCGAGCCCCATGCGAACCCATAAGCCATGATAGGCCTAAACAGCTTATTCTTGTGCTTACCCGACTTAATAAGCTTAATATGAACTTAAGAATCTAAGTGAACCATTCGTATTTCTTTTAAAACCAAACGAACCCTTAACGGGCCTCCTAGCTCACTAACGGGCCCTAAATGAGCAAATAAGCTCACAATAAGCTCGAGTAGCTTATTGGTGATCTTATGAGGGCTTAATAAGCTTAACAGACTTAAATATATTTAATGGACCAAGCCCCAACCACTGAAACTCATTCGGGCTCACAACGGGCCCAATAGGCCCAACGGTTTGCTTATTAGCTTATCGAATAAGCTAAATAAGCAAACCGGCCTCCAAAGTGCTTATTAGACCTAAATGAGCTTAACGGACCCTAATGGACCCAACGAAGTTCCTCGAGACCCTTAACGAGCCTTAACAGGCCCAAGACCGGCCCAATGAAAACACTATTAGCTTATTGGCTTATTTGGAATAAGCTGAAAAGAAAACAGTTGGTTAGGCTTAATACAAGTTGGAAAAGCACTAGGAAAAGTCTAAAAACTCTAAACACCCTTATCGGGTTAAGTTATTGGGCCCATAAGCCCAATAAGCTCGAAATAAGCTCCAATAAGCTCCCCGAGCTTATTTTGAGCTTATCAGATCCTACTGACCTTATTGGACCCTTTTCGGCTTAATAAAACCATCTCGGACCTTTAGAAACCTTGTTGAATCTTAATGGGCCCGATAAGGCCCATTAAGCCATAATAAGCTCGTTAGAGCTTATACATAAGCTATAACGGCTTATACGGATTATTTGGACAAAATTTAACATAATGCCACTGTTGACAATTATTCGGGGTTAAAATGGAATTTTCACAAGTCGAGGGACTAAGAATGTAAATTTCGAAACATAAGGGGTTAGTTTTGTCACTTTCGAATTTCAATAACCCCAGGGGACTGTTCTTGCAACATTTTGAAACTTAAGGATTGAAGTGAAACTATAAAAACCTAAACTATCTTTTTGTAAACCTAAGGGACTAATTGTGTCATTTCCGAAACTAAAAGGTTTAAAATATAAAAGTATATATTTATAAACCTAGGGGCTAAAGTGGAATAACTAGGAACTTAAGGGTATGTTAGAGAAAAGGTGAAATGAATAAAACACTTAACACGTCGGTCGAACATTTAGATATTCGGACATCGAACGGGTTTAATAACAAGTTAATAAATAATGTATATTTATTAATAATGATTTCACGTTTATCGAGAACCATCGAAATTATAAAAACAATGATCTTGTGCATCACCGCACAAGTGATCACGGTATATATAAACTTAAATGGGATTTAGTTTATACAATGAGTCGTTAGTTTAAATGTGTAAACTAAGACTTGACCGTACTTACTTAGGTACTTAACGGTGTGATCCACTGCTTACTTGGATATTTGTTAACATTTCGAGAACTACCGGCTAAGGTGAGTTCATAGCCCCATGCTTTACAATTATTTAAATGATTTACATCCTTGGGGTGAGAACATGCTTTGTTTTACAAACTGGACGCAAGTGTACATTTTATGCCATGATTACGTGTTTGCCTAAGTTACCATAACCCCTTTATGTCCATGATCATGAACTGTTAATTGCATAGATGTGATTGGGAATTACATTGTGCGGGCGCGAATGTTATGGATAGATCTATTAGGGATTGACATCCCCGTTCGGGTGACTAGCTATCACTGGGAACGAACGCATACCATGTTGAATCTGGGATGTTGCAGGGTTAGCACTTATTTCACGGGGACACCTGTGGCAAAATTCATATTTGCATTAATACTGTCTGCTTCGGTGTCATGAGCTTAGGGAAACGTAATTACTTTTTACATCTCCAGTACCCACCACACCGGAATCAACCCCCACCTCCCACCCATTGATGTTTTGCATTTGTTGCTTCTCATGCACTTGGAAATATTGCTGGTTCCTACATTGATTTACATAAACCTATGAATTCACCAACTTTATGTTGACGTTTTAAGCATGTTAGTTTTTTAGGTCAAAAGCGCACGAGGTGCGATGATACTTGGGAGTCAATTATTGAAGAGTCAAAATTAAGATTTGGGGTCTTATTTCTCTTTGGGGACTATTGTTTTAAACCGGAATCTTTATAGATTTTGTTGACTATTTGGTAGCCACATGAGATTATGTAAACAAACAAGTATTTTGTTAATAATGTATCTTTTTCAAACGACAAGCCTTTGTAGTAGTTCTCTGATCTTGTGCTTATTGAAACAATAATGTAACGCCTTCGGATATTCAACATTCCGCTGCATACTCAGATTTGAGGGTGTTACAGATTGGTATCAGAGCCAAGGTTATAGAGAACCAGGTCAAAAGTTTTGTCTGGACTATAACCATTTTCAAAACTGTTTTCACAAATGGGATTTGTGAGGGACATACATGCATTACTTGTTTACTTCTAGCGCATATATGTTTATATGACATGCATTGCTTAAGCATTAGTAGGGTACTAAGTGCTTACCTGATTAATATACGTGTATATAAATGATATTACGTATATTACTATAAGGGCTTTATTATTAAAGCCTTACAGACATAACATATCGAATTTTCTTATAAGAGATACTTATATAAGTTATTTTTACTTTTGCAGTAACCATGTATTCTGCAACGTCTTTTTTATTTTTTTGTTGTTACCTACCATTTCGTCTACAACGACTCTGAGCCGGACATAAGCTTTCCTGGGATGCCGATCAGGGGAGATATCAGAGTGAGCATTCCAAGGGTCATCGGATTGGGATACGAGGACCCAGCTTATCAGGCCAGTAGCCCCACCTATTGATTCACCTACTACTAAGTCACCCGGATATGTTACTGAGTCGGATCCCGAGGAAGATCCGGAGTAGTACGAGGATGATGAGATAGAGGATGGACCGGTTGACTATCCTATGGATGGGGGAGATAATGGAGATGATGATGACGGCGATTCATCTAGGGATGACGCCAGGGATGAGGATGAGGGCGAGGAGGATGAGGAGGATGAGGAGGAGGAGGAGGAGGAGCACTTAGCTCCGGCTGACTCTACCGTCATACCTGCTGATGAGCCTGTTTTCCTACCTGAGGGAACAGAGCCTATTATACCACTACCCTCCACTGACATTACTATTGGGGCTAGGATTACCGTCCGACCCCAGACGTACATATCCTATCCTACAGAGGCAGAAGTTGAGAGACTTCTGACATGGACTACACCATCACCATCACACCTATATCACTATCACCATCCTCTGCAGGGGAGCGCCTTGCTAGGTGCATGGCCCCACCTGCACATTCACCACTTTTACCACCATCATCTGGGTGTCTAACCCAAATCCAGACACTCAGGATAGCATCCACCCAGGCTCTTATTGATGCAGTTACTGCCGCATTACCACCACATCCACTACCACCACTACCACCACCTCTATCCATACCATCACCTGTTGACCGCAGGGACGACATTCCCGAGTCTGAGCAGCCTCCCCACAAGAGGTTGCATTTGTCCACTATATGCTCCAGATATGAGATCGGAGAGAGTTCCACTGCTAGACCTGTCAGAGGTCAAGGGATAGATTATGGGTTTGTCAGCACGGTAGATGATGAGGAGAGGCGACAAGGGATTAGAGATGTTGGGTACGGGATTAGGGATACTTGGGTAGATCCGGCGGAGGCATTTCCAGAGATAGCACCTATGACCGTGGGAGAGGTCAACACTAGGGTCGTAGGACTTGCTGAGCTCCATGAGCGTGATACACATGGACCTTGTATGGTTTATAGAGATGCACAGGGATGTAGGTCTCGTATTTCACAGCGTGTCGAGATGAAACTGCAGCGGGTCGACTTATTATGGGGGATAGGATGACTCCCAGAGACATATGGATGGTGGAGGAGGAGGCTATGCTTCCACGAGAGGCTTGGTCTTTCGCTAGGATTGAGTCAGGCGACTCATTAGGTGCTTCGACCCATCATGTTCATGTGTATGCCACATGAGACTATCTACAGGCACACTGGACATAGCTGCTGTGACAGGCGTAACTCCATTATGACGAGCACAAGGTACAACGAGACTCGCTTTCATATGCTCAGCAGAATGAGTTAGCAGCACTTCGAGAGACTGATAGTAGGCGTCGGGCCGATGTAGAGATCTCTCCGGTATAAGAGATATGAGGAGAGAGATAAGTGACATGCTGCTGAGCGTTAGCATGAGAGAGCAGCGGTGGTTAGTGGACAGCCGGACCAGAGGCTAGAGATACGGATTAATAGGAGGTTCTGGGGACGCCGATAGTCACATTTTGTGATTTATGTTATTGGATATTGATAAGTCATTGTACAGGATGCTAAGTTATTAGGGGTTTTCACGCTAGTCATAGCTCTTAGAACTTTTGTTTCGTACTATGTGTATTCAGACGGGACTATTTCATGTAAATTTTCAAAGTTATGAATGAAATGGATGTGTTATTTTGTACTATATACCTCTCTTGTGTTGATTATTATCTTATATATTATTTGTATTCAGTCATATATCAATCATGTTTTGTCTTTTGTGTTCTAGACAAATTCATGGCCCTACAAACAGAGGAGGACCAAATACCCCTATCAATAACACCAACCCAAACAACATGACCCCCGAATCCATCCAAGCAATGATCGACCAAGCCCTCTTGCGAAAAGCCACCAATAGAGATGGAAGCTACAGTTCGCACGGGGATAACCGAAGGAACGTGCAGACTGCGCGTCCTTGTTTTTACGCTGATTTCATGAAGTGCCAACCTTTGAACTTCAAAGGGGCCAAAGGCGTAGTCGGTTTAACTCGATGGATTGAAAAGATGGAATCAGTCTTCCATATCAGTGGTTGTGCTATTGAGAACCAAGTAAAGTTTGCCACCTGCACTCTATTAGGTGCTGCCTTCACTTGGTGGAATGGTCAGATAAGGACCTTAGGTCCAGAGGCATATGCAATGACTTAGGATGTACTCAAGAAAAAGATGACAGACAAATATTGTCCACAAGGCAAAATCAAGAAGTTAGAGATTGAATTGTGGAACCTGAATGTCAAAGGAAACGATGTTCCAACATACACTGAACGTTTCCAAGAGTTAACCTTGATATGTACCAAGTTTGTTGCCAATGAAACCGAGAAGGTTGACAAGTACCTCAGTGGACTTCCTGACAACATTTATAGGAACGTCAAAGCTGCCAAACCCAAGACATTGGATGAGACTATTGAGTTGGCCAATGACCTGATGGACCGGAAACTCCTCACCTACGCGGAAAGGCAATCCGACAACAAAAGGAAGGCTGATGATTCATCCAGAAACAACCATGGTCACCAACAACAACCTTTCAAAAGGCAGAATGTCTCCAAAGTCTACAACATGGGTACGGGCGAAGGTTGCTTATGGGGATCCACTCCCAGTGTAACAAGTGCCATCTCCACCACAATGGCCTGTGCACCCAGAGGTGCCACAAGTGCAAAAAGATAGGGCACTTCGCTCGCGATTGCAGAAATACTAGCAATGCAAATGTTGCTAACCCTCAGAAGGGCAATGGGACAACTCCCAAAGGGAATGGTTGTTTTGAGTGTGTTAGCACCAGGAAACTTTAGAGGAGATTGTCCAAAACGGAAGAATAACATTGGAGGGAATGGGGAATGCAACAAGGGAGGGGTTTATGCAGTTGGGAAAGAGAAAAGGGGAAATGCACTCAGTAAACCCTGATACAAATGTCGTCACGGGTACGTTCCTCTTCAATAACCCTATGCATCTATCCTTATTAGAATCTGGTGCCGATTAGAAGTTTTATATCCACTGGCATTTAGTTCCTTGATATAACATCGCCCACTTCATTAGAAATTTTTTATGATGTCGAAATTAGCGATGGGAAATTAGTCAAAATAAGACACAATTTACAAGGTTGCCCCTAAATATTCTTAGGCCATCCGTCCAACATAGATCTAATGCCCTCCGTAGACATTGGGGGTCGTTTCGATGTCAATATCGGTATGGACTGGTTAGGAAGATATCACGTTGTGATCATATTGCGATGAGAAACTCGTTCAAGTACCCTTTGGGAATGAAACTTTGACGTTTTGCGGAAATGAAAGTGGTAATGGGAGAGAATCCCGGTTGACAGTTATCTCATGTTCAAAAGCTCAAGAGTACATGGCCAAGGGATGCCAGCTCTTTTTGGCACAAATATCCGCCAAGAAAGAGGAGGACAAGTCGGAAAGGAAACAGATAGAGGACGTACCAATCGTCAGGGATTTTCCCGAAGTGTTTCCCGAGGACTTGCCCGGTCTTCCTCCAGCTCGACCGGTGGAATTCCAAATCGACTTAGTCCCAGGAGCTGCACCCGTAGCTAGAGCACCATATCGATTGGCCCCATCCGAAATGAAGGAATTGTCAGAACAATTACAAGAGCTTTCTGACAAAGGTTTCATAAGGCCTAGTTCCTCACCTTGGGGAGCCCCGGTCTTATTTGTCAAAAAGAAGGACGGTTCGTTCAGGATGTGCATCGACTACCGCGAGTTAAATAAACTGACAGTAAAGAATCGTTATCCGCTCCCGAGGATCGACGATTTGTTTGATCAACTTCAAGGATCCAGTATTTATTCGAAGATAGATCTGAGATCCGGGTATCACCAGCTTAGAGTGCGAGATCAAGACATTCCAAAGACGGCATTTCGAACTCGGTATGGCCATTACGAGTTCCAGGTTATGCCATTCGGACTGACAAACGCACCTGCGGTATTCATGGACCTCATGAACCGAGTGTGCAAACCTTACTTGGATAAGTTCGTAATCGTCTTCATCGATGACATACTTATTTATTCAAAGGACGAAAGAGAGCATGAAGAACACCTTAAAGCAATTTTGGAATTGCTTAAGGAGGAGAAGTTGTACGCAAAGTTTTCAAAATGTGAATTTTGGATTCCGAAGGTACAATTTCTCGGACATGTCATTGATAGTAGAGGCATACATGTGGACCCGGCCAAGATAGAGTCTATCAAGGATTGGGCATCTCCCAAGACACCAACGGAGATCCGCCAATTTCTAGGTCTTGCTGGTTACTATCGAAGGTTCATTGAAGGATTTTCGAAGATTGCTAAGTCAATGACGAAACTTACTCAGAAAGGAATCAAGTTCGATTAGGGAGAAAAGGAAGAGAACGCTTTCCAGTTGATAAAGCAGAAGCTGTGCAGTGCCCCAATTCTGGCTTTACCTGAAGGGAGCGAAGACTTTGTGGTATACTGTGATGCGTCACACAAGGGCTTAGGTGCGGTGTTAATGCAGAGAGAGAAGGTGATTGCCTATGCTTCTCGACAGTTAAAAGTTCACGAGAAGAACTACACCACTCACGATTTAGAACTTGGATCCGGTAGTGTTTGCCTGAAGATATGGAGGGGACACGTATCTATACAGAACAGATAACACCTTATTCACCGTCCATAAAAGCATACAACATATTCTCATAGAAGGACTTAAAATGAGGCAACGCCGATTGGCTAGAATTACTGAGTGGACTACGACGTGATATTAGTTATCTCCCAGGAAAGGCAAAAGTTGGGGCCGATGGCTCGCTGGCGTAGAAAGGATTGAAGCCACTACGGGTTCGAGCCTTAGTTATGACAATTGGTTTGGATCTTCCCAAACGAATATTAGAAGCTCAGATCTAAGCCCAGAAAACTGAGAACATCGTAAATGAAGCGTGTGAGGTATGATCCGAAGGGATATCCTAGGACAAAGACTGGAACCTGCGTGCGATGGGGACGCTATGCTACCAGCAGGAGTTGGATACCTTCGCTATGGAGACTGAAGATCAGTGATTATGCTCGAATCTCACAAGACGGAAATATTCTATCCATCCGGTTCAGAAAGATGTACCAAGATGTAAGAAATTATTTTGGTGGCATACTTGAAGGCTGCTTTGCCACGTATGTTAGCAAATGGCCTATACATGGGCTAGGGTCTAAGGACGAAATTCAAAGACCTCAGGATTGTAGTACAAACCAGAAATACCCGAGTGGAAGTGGGTTAATATGATCAATGGATTTTATCCAAGCTTTCCTAGGTAGTCACAAGGTTTCGACACGCCATCTGGGTGATTGTGGATCGACTTTTACATATCTGCTCACTTTTTAACAATAAGGGAGAATGCATCCGTTGGATCAAATTGGCGAAGGTTGTACTTGAAAAAGGGTAGTTGCAAGACACGGGATTCCTGCCTCAATTAATCTGTGATCGTGATGGGAGTTTAACTTCGAATTTATGGAAATCATTGCAAAAGCTTGGGTTTAGATATTAGCATGAGCACTACGTTCATCCAGAAAATGGACGGCCAGAGCCGAGAGAACCATTCAAACTCCGAGGACATTGCTACGTGTTGCGTGATGGATTTTGGAAAATGCTGGGTTAAGCAGATTGCCAATGCCGAGTTTTCATAAAACCGAACAGTTATACGCTTGATAAAGGCCGCCCCTTTTGAGGCATGTCTATGGTCGAACAGCGATCACCAGTATGCTGGGCCAAGGTTGGGGAAGCCCAACTGACTGGTCCGGAATTAATCCAAGAAACAACGGAGAAGATCGTCCTGATCAAGCAAAGGATGCAAGCAGCACAGGATCGACAAAAGAGCTACGACTGTCAGAGCGAAAGCAAATGGAGTTCGAAGTTGGAGACAGAGTTATGCTCAAGGTCTCACCTTGGAAAGGAGTCGTACGGTTCGGTAAGCGGGGCAAGCTGAACCCGAGATATGTCGGACCTTTCAAGGTGTTAGCAAAAGTTGGAAAAGTTGCCTACAGGCTGGAACTTCCTCATAAGGTGAGCAGAGGTTACTCCACACTTTCCATGTATCAAATCTGAAGAAATGTTACGCCGACGAACCATTAGTCATGCCGTTAGAAGGAATTCATGTTGACGATAAGCTCCAGTTTGTGGAAGAGCCCATTGAAATCATGGAACAGGAAATCAAACGATTTGGTTAAGGTTCGCTGGAACTCTAGGCGGGGCCCTGAGTTCACCTGGGAACGTGAAGATTCGTTCAAACAAAATTACCCACAACTCTTCACAAACCGGGCTTCGTCATCTGCTACAAGGTCTTAAGCTTTGGACAAAGCTCTTTTAACGGGTGGAGACTGTAACATTCCTCATTTTTCATGTCTTTGTACGACTTTATTAATGATCACTATTTATTTTTGTCCGATACGCGTTTGTTTTTAATATTTACTTTTAAGCTAAACCGCGTAGACTAGGAATAATCAATGAATGTAAACATTCACCAAATAATATTAAAGGTTTAATCAACCAAGTAAGAATATATTTTTTGAATAATGAATGTTATTTGCGTATGTTTTTTTTTTATTGGTCACGTAAAAGGGGTACGTTTCGCGATAAAATACATTTGGACGCACCCAGGAAATACCTAGGCATAGCTTGACTCAACACACAATTGCCCACTTGAAAACCCATAAAGTCGAGATTTAATAGAACCTTGTGCTATAACATTTGATTTCGTATGTTAGCAAGGTAAACTCACTAAAAAAAATCGTCCTAAGTGATTTTCGTAAATACTAAATCCCTAAATGATCTCGCAAGTAATTGTACCATCCTTTGTTTCTTTATTAATGAGTATCTATAATGGTCTCCTAATGGGCTATTACACTTTGGTTAAGGACTTGCTTGGTCCTTTCCTTGGTTAACCGCGACCATGCATGTATGTACACAAATCTTTGAGATTTGCCTAATCTAACACAATCTTGTACATCACCTAGGTAATTAAAACATGTACTATAGTGGTTTAACTAAAAACCATGGGTGATTTAACTAGGTAGTCTCGAAAACCTCCTAGGGCAGGTTTGGGCTTGGTTTAGGACGAAAGGGTGTAGATAAGCTCATAACCCTATAAATATTCATGTAACTTAACCTTTGACACTCTTGTTAATTACTCAACAACCTCAACTCCTCCCTTTATCTTGGCCGTGTTACAAACGCAGCAAGCACACTCACCTTGTTCATTCGAACCTATATACACATGAAGGGAAACTCGAGCATCAAGGGAGCAGTGGGTTTATAAGCCTCTTGTAACCATATTCGTACATGTTTAGGTGTATAAGAGTAGGTTGCCTACTTCAATCCACAGACTAGGAACTCTTGGACCATTGTAAGTCTCGAATTTAACTTTAAATACCCTATGCTATCCGTTTTCTACTCGTGTCTAGTTGGGAGGGTCTCGTTTAGTTGTACTTAACATGAAAGGCGTACATGAACATGCATGGTACGTCCCACGCATGGTTCATGTACATATAAAGTTGGGTAACACTTGTGTTGTGCAAGAAAACGAATAAAACGCATGTTCGAGATGGCTAACGACAATCTAGGGCTTAATTACTTCGCTTACATGAGTACTTGAACATTAACACGAACACAAACCCTTCTACACGAACGTATGTAAATATTATACGTAAACTATGGTTGTAATCACGACATGGGGGTGTGGAAACATATATTCGACGATAATAAACGATTGCATGTCACGGGTCACGATTAGAAAATGTTAAACACATTCACCTTGGTGCTAGACGATTTAACGGAACCATTTAACACACTAATAAACATTTCGGACCCTTAGTGGACTACGCGACCCATCTTCGTGAACCCACAAGGCCCATACGCCACGGATAAGCTAGGATGGCTTATTCACGAGCTTAAACGACTTATAAGATATTTACGAGCCTAAGATAAGTTAGTGGACCTTAAAGGAGAAGGCCCGAACCACTAGAACCCCTATCGGGTTTCTATCGAGCCCAACGCGAGCCCCATGCGAACCCGTAAGCCATGATAGGCCTAAACAGCTTATTCTTGTGCTTACCCGACTTAATAAGCTTAATATGAACTTAAGAATCTAAGTGAACCATTCGTATTTCTTTTAAAACCAAACGAACCCTTAACGGGCCTCCTAGCCCACTAACGGGCCCTAAATGAGCAAATAAGCTCACAATAAGCTCGAGTAGCTTATTGGTGATCTTATGAGGGCTTAATAAGCTTAACAGACTTAAATATATTTAATGGACCAAGCCCCAACCACTGAAACTCATTCGGGCTCACAACGGGCCCAATAGGCCCAACGGTTTGCTTATTAGCTTATCGAATAAGCTAAATAAGCAAACCGGCCTCCAAAGTGCTTATTAGACCTAAATGAGCTTAACGGACCCTAATGGACCCAACAAAGTTCCTTTCGGAGGGGGGGGGTGAAACCACCTGATCGAGCCTTTACAGGCCCATGACGGCCCAAATTAAAACACTTATTTGCCTGATTGGCTTATTTGGAATAAGCTGAAAAGAAAACAGTTGGTTAGGCTTAATACAAGTTGGAAAGGCACTAGGAAAAGTCTAAAAACTCCAAACACCCTTATCGGGTTAAGTTATTGGGCCCATAAGCCCAATAAGCTCGAAATAAGCTCCAATAAGCTCCCCGAGCTTATTTTGAGCTTATCAGATCCTACTGACCTTATTGGACCCTTTTCGGCTTAATAAAACCATCTCGGACCTTTAGAAACCTTGTTGAATCTTAATGGGCCCGATAAGGCCCATTAAGCCATAATAAGCTCGTTAGAGCTTATACATAAGCTATAACGGCTTATACGGATTATTTGGACAAAATTTAACATAATGCCACTTGTTGACAATTATTCGGAGTTAAAATGGAATTTTCACAAGTCGAGGGACTAAGAATGTAAATTTCGAAACATAAGGGGTTAGTTTTGTCACTTTCGAATTTCAATAACCCCAGGGACTGTTCTTGCAACATTTTGAAACTTAAGGATTTAAGTGTAACTATAAAAACCTAAACTATCTTTTTGTAAACTTGAGGGACTAATTGTGTCATTTCCGAAACTAAAAGGTTTAAAATATAAAAGTATATATTTATAAACCTAGGGGACTAAAGTGGAATAACTAGGAACTTAAGGGTATGTTAGAACAAAAGTGAAATAGATGAAACACTTAACACGTTGGTCGAACACTAAAATATTCGGACATCGAACGGGTTTAATAACAAGTTAATAAATAATGTATATTTATTAATAATGATTTCACGTTTCTCGAGAACCTTCAGGATTATAAATACAAAAATCTTGTGCGTCACCACACAAGTGATCACGGTATATATAAACTTAAAATGAGATTTAGTTTATACAATGAGTCGTTAGCTTAAATGTGTAAACTAAGACTTGACCGTACTTACTTAGGTACTTAACGGTGTGATCCACTGCTTACTTGGATATTTGTTATCATTCAGAGAACTACCGGCTAAGGTGAGTTCATAGCCCCATGCTTTACAATTATTTAAATGATTTACATCCTTGGGGTGAGAACATGCTTTGTTTTACAAACTGGACGCAAGTGTACATTTTATACCATGATTACGTGTTTGCCTAAGTTACCATAACCCATTATGTCCATGATCATGAACTGTTAATTGCATAGATGTGATTGGGAATTACATTGTGTGGGCGCGAATGTTATGGATAGATCTATTAGGGATTGACAATCCCCGTTCGGGTGACTAGCTATCACTGGGAACGAACGCATACCATGTCGAATCTGGGATGTTGCGGGGTTAGCACATCATTCACGGACACTTGTTGGCAAATTTATATTTGCATCCATACATGTCGAGCTTCGGTGTCATGAGCTTAGGAAACGTAATTACTTTTTATGATGTTTGCATTTGTTGCTTAATCATACACTTGGAAATCTTGCGGTCCTACCTACCTCGATTTATTAACTTGAATTTTCACCAACTTTATGGTGACGTTTTAAGCATGCTTTTCCGTGTCAATAAGGACGACGGTTGAGTATGATACATGTTGGGAGGCAATAGTTTGAGATGTAAAAACACTTAAGATTTGGGGTCTGATTACCTTTGGGGACAATTGTTATAAACCAAAGCTTTATTTTATATTGTGAAAACAATTGAAGCCATGAGCTTATGTAACAAACAAGTATTTTGTTAATCCAAAGTATCTTTTTCAAACGACACGTTTAGTAGTCGTTCTCAGATCTTGTGCTATTGACCCAATAATGTAACGCCTTTCGTTTTTTTTTTTTAATTTTTTCTTAGGATATTCAAAACATTACGATGCATACTCAGTTTTTGAGGGGGTTACATATACTAGCTGTCTAACTTCTACTTTAGCAGTAGATAATATTACTAGCGAGTAATAATATACAGTAGCAGAGTAGTTAACCTTACTACACTAGCAGTAATAACTAGCTCGTACTAACTAGTAAGCATTTTTTTCATTAAGATTACTAACGCACTAATTTTTTCTCTAGCATAGTAGTAACTAATTACCCTTTAGTAGTAGTAACTTCAAAAAACTTTTAATCCATCATGGATCTTTTAGAATTTTGTGTGGAATAATCCGACTTTCCATTCTTGGTATATGGATTCACTTGCTCGGTGTGAGCTTGAGGAGGAGGTGGTGGTTCAGCCCTATCAGGTTGTTCTGAAGAGATGTTTTGAGACTTCGACCACTCATCTATTTTTCTTTCTATATTTTTAATTTTAGTTTGGAAATTATTTTCATTTTTCTTCATCTTTAAAATCATATCTTTAACATTGTTTTTGACAAACATATTTGAAACTCTTTGATCATCCAAGAATTTAGTCATTAATTTTTCAAAATCTGTTTTAGGCTAAGGTTCTTGGTTGATAGGTTTAAACTTTTTCTTAGGTAAAACACCGGTGGTTTTACATCGGTCTCTGGCAAGTTTCAATGATCAGTTTCTCATGCTATGGATACATCTTTTGAAATCTTCGAGGTCATTTCTCACATCATTGTTTAATCCTGTGAGCGATTTTTCGGAATCATTATGATCATGATACGTTTGGTGAGAATACGAATCATGAGAAATTCAATTTTGATGACATTCAGATGTAATTTGCTTTATGACGTTCACACATCGGAGTGTCATCGTTTATGTTGTTTTTAGAAGCGTTTCCATTTCTAAGCTCATTATATTTCTCACGCTATCTTGGCATTCTTTTATTTAGCTATATAAATTGAGATCCCTTTTTAGGAGCTACCAAATTTTTTCATTAACTCGAGATTATTAGTATTACTATCACTTCCATCGGCGAAGGAAAAATTTTTTTGATGATGTTCGTTTTTAGATTTAATGGGCCAATCATGTTCGTCCTCGAGAAATTAAAAAGCTTGATTTGGACTTTTGTAGAGGAAGATTCCCCCGGCTGTTACGTCCATGATTCCTTAAGTGGGTTCGTCTAAACCATGATAAAATAGATTGAGAAGTTTTAGTGTTTATTTTTAACATGTGTGTTAAACTTTTTATTTAATGAAAGTCATCACAACATGCTTCTGACACCTAGAACAATGTACAACCGTTTGTGCACTGTCAAAGTAGGTGAGAGAAAATGTGCGGTCATTCGAACGTTTGAAATTCATCTTTTAATAAACTTTTAAATTAGTTAACTTCCTTTGTAAGAAATCATTTAATAAAATTATTAAAATTTTGAAAATCATTTTTTGTTTTTTTTAAACTGACCTTGTGATTGATGTAAGGAAGCTTTTGAGTTTCACCATATTTGAACATGTCACAGATTGCGATGAATTCACGAATATGGTCATGCGGATCGGCCCGCGGATAACCATCGAATTTATTTTCCCAAATCATTTTCAAGTGGGTACTGTTGATAACAAAGTTGTCATCAACATTGGGTTGAACAACGACAGAATTAGGAGTCGGTGCTACAGTCTTAGCACTTTCCCACATGGGTTGATCATCAGGATCGAGAATTATTATTTTTTGAAGAGGTAAATTTGGTTGGGGTTCGACATCCTCTTCAGGTATATTTATGATGACAAATTTATTGACGATAGGATGTTCGGTGGAAGATTTGTGTGATTCGATCTGAATGGATTCTTTTTGGATAATTTTAAATTTACAAGACCTTTTTATAAAAAAATTATTTAATTTATATATTAGACTTACTAGTTGTTTTCTGAAAGATAGAGGATTTATACATAAGTAAGCATTTTTCAAGAAGATATTTTTATATATATAAATAAGCCTAAAAGCATAATACTCAAAATAAAATAAATTATTTTCATATAATTTTTTATATTTTTTATAGATTTTTATATATATTAGATATATTTTAGTTTTTATTATATATATATAGAAAATAAGGATAAATAGATAAACTTTTTCTTCAGATAGATAAAGTGCGGCGTACTTTAGGAAAAGTGCGCCGGCTTTTCCAAAATTTTTGTGTTTTTTTGTTTTTTTTCGAATAAATTAAATATGAACAAATTTACAAGGCAATATAATCAGATGAATATAAATCCTGACAAAAGCAGTTTTGGTTTTGGTTTTTTTGAAATAAGATTCTGTTTGTGAAAATTTGCAGAAAGTGTGACGTACTTTCTGGGTTTTCAGGAAAACCGGCGCACAAATATAATGTGCGGCGTACTTCCGGAAGAAAAAAAACAACTTTTTGGTTCAGTTTGCCAGAAAACTGTACGGTGAGTTTGCAAATTTTGCAAAACAGTAAATAACTTGTTGAAAAACAAAATAGCACCAAAAATAAGCAACAAACTGATAATAACTTAAACGATTCCCCGGCAGCGGCGCAAAAAACTTGATGTGTGTTTTTCAAGCTTTAAATTTATAATAACTAGAAATGTCGATTTTTACTAAAAACACAACACTCGGGGAAGTCTACCCTATCGTGTGTTATATAGATAATTAGGAACGTCCAGGTCGGTCCATGAGGAATTGAAGTTTTCATAGTTTGTAATTAGGTTGCTAAGGTAATAAGATTGTCACGGTTCAAATTATCAAATCTTGCATACATCAAATATTATAAAGAAAGCGATTAAAAGATGATTCAAGAAAATGATTAAGGTATGTTTGTTTAGGCAATGATCACTAAGACAATGAAGTGTTTAGGACAGTGTTTATTAATAAATATTTCACAAGTTACAAATCCTTTTGGCCTTTAAATATAACGAGTGATTATATCGATTAATAACAACATAAATCTTTTGGCCTTTATATAAGTTATTCTTAACTAAATATTTCGTGGAAATGTTAACTCCATATATATAAAAAGAAACCTTTCCGATATTTTCTTTTTATAAAATTTGTTTTCCAATTATATAAAAACCATATCTAAACGCTTTATATCCAAGATCACATATTGCCCAAACAAACACAAGATGACTACTCCATGATCAAAGAAGTAACAAAACACATAACATTCATCATGAATTTAGTAAAGATCATATTTAAAAGATAAACAAGATTTATACCAAATTCAAGAGCAAATGTTGACAATTTCACAAGTTTTCCTAATGAAAACTTTATTATATTCAAAGTAAACCCGGAAACTATGAACAATTCTGTCACAATCGCTTATAGATTCAAATTATACTTCAATGCCACATCCTTGGATGGATTAAAATCTAGATATTGATAGTGGAGAGTGGTGGTAGTCGATGGCGGTGATGGTGGTTTGAAGGGGTGTTTGGATCCTTGGTTTGTCAAGCCAAGATCACCAAAAATCCCTATTTTAAGTGTTTTAAACGAATGAGATTTATTTGTGTGTGAGTGTATGAAATAATAGAGCCAAGGAGGGTATTTATAGGATTTTCAGGGGCCAAAAACCGCCGCACAAACTTATTTGTGCGTTGCACTTCGGGAGTTAATGCTATCTTCATTTACATGCCTTTAATTTTCCCTCAGACTCAAAAGTGCGCCGCACTTTCGGTAAAGCTGCCACACTTTTTGTGTTTTCAACACTTGACCCTTTTCAAGGTTGTGGATAATTGAATTCTCTTCACGTGGCCGCTTGAACCAACTAAAACAGAGTTCGTATGACCGAGTTATGGCCAAAACAGTGGACAGGTGTCTAGAAGCATTCAACTTGAGTTTACTTCTTCGTTTAAGCTTAATTCTTCGTGTAATCTTCTGTATTCTTCCATGACATGTACCTAGAACATATAAGAGCAAATATACTTGATTAAGTACCTAAAGTTCACGAGAAAATTTTTTTTTTTTAAACTGACCTTGTGATTGATGTAAGGAAGCTGAACTAGGTTCAAGTTTGGTGTTGGGTTATGCGGAACAGATATTGGTGATTATGATCAACATACACGCTCCAACGAAGGCGACAAAATCACAAATGCTCATGCAAATCCATGAATGAGACATATGTGATTGCTCAGTTACTTTACTCAAGCAAACTAAAGGTTATGTGCAAGAACTGAACTGACCTTTGTAACATATAAAATTTGTTCAGTTTCTGATAAAATACTGATCCTTTAGTTTTCTTCAGTTAGTAATAAAGGTTCTGGTTTTGGATCAATGTTCAGCATACCTAGTTCAACAATCAATCTTTTGAATGTTGGTTCATCCAGAGGATTGGTGAAGATATCAGCAAGTTGATATTGAGTGGGAATGAAATGTAATTCAATGTCCCTTTTTAGAATATGATCTCTCTGATAAAGTGATATCTGATATCAATATGCTTTGTTCATAAGTGCAGAACTGGATTGTTTGAGATTGCAATAGCACTTGTGTTATGGGTACCTTTTCATATATGATATCATAGTCAGTGAGTTGACTCTTCATCCATAATGTGTTGGCACAACATCCAGTGGTAGCTACATTTCAGCTTCAGCTAATGACATAGCTACAGATTGCTGCTTTTTAGCACTCCAGCACACAAGTTTACCTCCTAAAAACTGACAGGCACATGAAGTGCTTCATCTGTCCATATTGCATCCAGCATAGTCAGAGTCTGAGTATCTTTTTAGGTCAAAACATGAACATTTTGGATACCAAAGACCAAGACTGTGAGTACCTTTTAGGTACCTGAACATTCTCTTAACAACAATAAGGTGAGATTACTTAGGATTTACTTGATATCTTGCAAAGAGAAAAGTTGAGAATTGAATGTCAAGTCTGCTTGCAGTTAGGTACATTAGTGATCTAATCATACCTCTATACTGTCTCATTTACATCTTTGCCATTGAGATCAGGTCCTAACTTGTTAGGGGCTGCCATTAGAGTTTTCACTGATGAACTATTTTGTCATATTTTTTAGCATATCTTTAACATATTTTTCTTGGTTGATTGAAATGCCTCTTTTAGATTGTTTAATCTGAAATCTAAGGAAATAAGTGAGGACAACCATCATGCTCATTTCGTATCTTTGAGTTATCAGTTTAGCAAACTGTTTGCATAATTTTGTGCTGGTGGACCCCGAGATAATGTCATCAACATAGATTTGCATCAAAATCACATCAGTTTGAGTTTTGTAGACAAACAATATTATGTATCCTACCTCTTACAAACTTGTGTTCAGTGAGATAGGTTGAGAGAGTTTCATACAATGTTCTTGGAGCTTGTTTAAGTCCATAAAGGGTTTTGTCTAGTTTACACACATGGTTGAGAAACTCACTGCTCTCAAAACGTAGAGGTTGTTTGACATAAACTTCTTCTTTTAGTTTACCATTTAGGAATGCACTTTTGACATCCATTTGATCAACTATGAAGTTCATGTAAGTGGCAAAGGCAAAAAAGATCATAATTGCTTCAAGTCTTGCAACAGGAGCATAGGTTTTATCATAATTTATGCCTTCATGCTGATTGATGATTAGATTAAGCATCATTTCCTTATGATTACAATGCCAGATTCATCCCTTATTGAAAAGGATTGGAATTGTATCATGTACTGAAGTACCTTCTATTTGGAGAGGATAAGTGTTGAGAGATCTAAGTATCTTTAGTATTTTAGAGGTTATCAATGAATTGTTTTTCATTTGTGTGTTTTTGAATGTTCATACTGATCATCATTTAAGAATTCATCAGTTTGAAACAGATGATCATTTTGAACATTGTGATCAATTTGATCATCTTGACCATTTTGGTCAGATGAGATTTCAGCTTTAGTAACAGTTGATTTATCCTCCATAAAGTTTTATGAAGGACTCTCAGTTGTTAAAAGCTTCAGTATCCATGCTGTGGAGCGTGAACCTTTCTTTTCTCATTAATCTGAACAATATATTTAGCATTACAGATTTGACTGAAGCTAAAGAGATTGTAGATTAGACTATTTTTCAACTGTTTCTCTTATGAAAACTATACCATAGTTTTACAAAACCATGACCTTAAGTAATGTATGTAGAGTCATCTCCATACATTACTTCAGGTCCTGGTACTTCCCATATTTGTGCAAGTAACCTTTGATATAAATCATGTGCTTTGAGCATCTATTGTTTGAAAGCTAGAAGGGTTTCCTTATGTTACATTGCACAAATAGAAAAAAATTGCTAGTTTTGTTTAGACACCCACCTTTTAGTAGGAGTCTTTGATCTTTGAACATTTGATGATACAATATTTTTTGCTCCAGCTTTCTTAGCTTGGAGATCTTCCCCCTCCTAAACCACTCAATGTTATTATGACCAGTTGTGATATGAACATTGCTACCACATGTTTCACAATTTTTTGTTATATGCTGAGGGTTTCTAGGTTCAATTCCCCTTCTTAGAGAAATAATCCTATTATGACTATGAGTATCATGATCATAACTTCCACATAACTCACATATGGAATAGTATACACAGTCATCATATTGATGATCATTGTACCCACAATATATGCAGGAAGGAAAGGGTATTGTTGGTCTAGAGGGTTTATATTTTGAAGAAGATTTACCTTGACCAGTGAGATGCTGAGTAGTCTTTATGGAAGACATAAATTCAGCATGATCACATGTTCAGTGATCATTTCTCTTGAATCTTTTGCAAAACAAAATCTGAAAACAATTCTTAGAGAGATGATTGTTTTGTCCACAAAGTTTACAACTTATTTTAAATAGAGTTTTGTATCTGTTTTGAAGTGAATTGTGAGGAACCTGTTGAGGCTGGTAGTTTTCGGAATAAGATGACTTGTTTTTGCTGAGTTGTAATTTTAGATCATTGAGTTCTTTCATCATAGTAGCTAAGGGAGGGTCATCTTCAATTTTCACATTTTTTAACTTACCAGCAGGAGCTGAATAAGTTTTTGAAGCTGAAGTACCTTTTCTGTTATCCTTAGCAGGGGCTGAGGAAGGTTCCTTTAAGGTGACACCTTTTAAGGTTTCATCTTTGAATGTGTAATTTAACTTCAAAATTGATTTGATAGTATTTTGGCACAAAACTGGAGGTATCTTCAATGGGTTGGTCAATTCCCAAGATTTTCTTCTTTTGAGAGGAAATTTGTTCACTGATACACTGATTTACTTTATTATAACTGTTTAGCCATGTTTCAATAATAGGTTAGCTCTTTCAGTTTATTTCTTAAGTGTTGATTCTTTTTGAGAATCTCAATGTTTACATGCTGCATGGTAAGAAGATCAAGTTTTGCTTGTTTTAATACCAAAAGCTGTTCTTTGCGTGTAAATATTTCTATTTTTTGACAGAAGATTGTTTCTTTGTTCTTCAACATAGTCTAGATCAATACACAAATAATCTAGAAAGGAATTTCTATCATCATTATCTTCCATTTCAAGAAGAGTGTGTACCTTTTGTTTAGAGATCTTGACTCATTCACCATTGCTGGCACTTTCTTTGCCAACATAAACTCTTTCTTCATTTGCATGTGCCATGAGAGCTTTGACTTCAATTTCTTCATTGTTATCTGATGAGACTTCTTCTTCATCTCATTCATAAGTTTCAGCAATAAGACCCTTGTTTTTGCCTGAAGATGAATTGGGAGCTGAAACACTATAATTTAGGAGGGCTAGTTTAGCTTTAACTTTGTTGTATTTGGCTTCAAAGTCTTTTGTATGCCTCAGTTCAGGTTTGTGTTCTGAAGAATGGAGAGGTTTTGGTTGAAAAGATGACTAATATGAAGGAACTGATGTTTTTGAGAAACAATCTCTAGCAAAATGACCATTCCTGCCACATTTGTGGCATTCAGTTTGATCAGTTGCTTTTGCATCACTGAACCTTTGAGCACCTTTTTTGCAGAATCTTTTAGATTTGGCCAAAAGAGTTCTTGATTGGTATTCTTCTTCAAGGTCATTCATGTACTCTTGACTGCTTCTTGTATCCTCTTCATCATCAGGACTATACTGAAAGTCTTGGACAATAAAGGTAGAGAAGAAGGAAGTTGACAGTGGAGTTGTAGAGACAAGAGTTTTCTCTTTGTTAGTCTCATAAATATTGTCTATAAGGTTTTCTTCATATTTGAGTTTACCAGATAGACAAGCAAGCTCAGATTCTTTCACATTATTTGTGTTTCTAAGACTTTGACAGAAAGCTAGCCACTTCTTTGGTAACCTATTTATAAAACCAGTATTTATTTCAAGCTTAAAAAGTGTAATGCTATCATTTACTAATTCATTCATCAAAGCTTTATATCTGGTGAAAGTTTGTGTTAGAGTTTCACCTTCTTTGAATTTAAAGGAGTTGTAGTACATCTTCAGGTCCATGACCCTTCTTTCTTTCACATCAGAGGGCCCCTCATGATATAGTATCAGGTCATCTCAAGTAGATTTTGCAGTTAAGCAGTTTATGACAGAGTTCATTTGGTCATCTGGAAGCACAAACATAATAAGACTTTTGAGTCGCTGATCTAAGTTAGCAGCTTTTGTCTCATCTGGTGTCTTGTATTTCTGGCTTCCTTTGACCAACTGCCATAGGGATATAAGTACTGTTTGAAATGATATTTTCAAATTGAGGTTCAATACCAATGATATGGCACATGAACCACTTTTTTCAATTGGTGAAATTTTCCACCTCTAGTACAGGAGCAACATTAAACTGGCCACCCCTATATTCAAGAGTCTGTAGTACTTCTGCTGCCATTTTTAATGGATCTTGATTTTAAAAATCTTTTGAGCAGTTTATATAAAACTTTTGAAAAGGTTTTACATCAAACTGCTCTGATACCACTTGTTTGTCCCTTTAAATGTGATATAAGGTTTATCAAGTTAAACTAATCACATTCCATGGCAACAAAGTGAGTTTTAAATAGATATATATGAAAGATATAAAGAACAAGTTTAAAACACACAAAAGTAACTTTTCAACGTATAGGTTCTTATTAGAAACAAATAAAGAATCTATGACACACCTTGCTTGCAGAATAGCAAGGTAGTTGAATGACAATTGGGGTGTTATCTCCTTTGAACTTAAACTCTAACCAAAGTTAAGAGAGTAAGAAAACAAACTACTTATGACTAAACTGAAGCTTCAGCTTTCAGTAGTATCGTTCAGTTTGTTTGAGAGATAAATGAACTCTTCAATGTGTATCACATTAATTGGAAGAGATGACATTTACTCTGGGAATCCCTTTCCTTTTATAGGCAAAGGGATTAGGGTTTACAAGTTAACCTTGTCGCGGTGTCATGCATCCATAGGTGGTTTGAGATTCCATTCTAATGCAGGACGTGCTCTAAAGTATAGGTACGGTCCTTTTAGGAAAAGTTGTTGTACTTCTGATACATACTTTAGGAAGTACCTTTTTCATAAGGGAGGGATTGCTTTTATTCCTTTTGACATAAATCAGTCTTTTTACCCGCCTTGTAAACCTTCTAGAAGTGAAACATATAACTTTCACTATTTCTGTTAAGGTGTTAGACTTCGTTTCAGCTTGGAATTGTAAACAAGATGTTCTGAAGCTCTTGTCATAGCCTTCTTCAGTTTCTGATCTATTGCATAAAATTGTAAGTGAAGTGTCTTTCACCAATCTTCTAAGTGCCTGAAGAGCTTATTGCTGAAAATTTCGTGTGCGACTCATCTTATTTAGACTTTAGCTTGAGTTTTTCTTGGGGGATGGTGGTTTTTAGCTAAGGTGTGTAGGTTGGGCGGTGGATCGGTAACACATATGTTACATTCGTGTGGAGATTTGTGGTTTATGTATTGGTGAGTGGACTGGATGTTTTATGTACTTGGGTTATTTTATTTCGGGTGGGGCGATTTTTGAGTTACACTTCTGTGCATATACCCGCCCCTACTTCTTTGATAAAAAAATACCGACGAGAGGAGTCTTGATTAGGAACGGAACTTGCCCAATATTGATACGCCTTTAAGATACGTACAATTTTGTAAAAGAATGTTGACGATTAATAAGCAAATGAGTAGCACTATGTTTTCATAACCAGACCAAACCACTCAGTTCAACTGATTTAACTGAACTTGCTAGAAAAATCTGAAACAAAACATACGCTAAAATATCTAGCAAAAACACGCCCGTCGCAACGCGCGAATCGCAATGTTACTCGCTCATTTCAAAGAATGAAAAAAGTTTTAATTGATATTTTATTTAAAACTCACTCACGTCATTTTTAAAAGAAATTATTGAAAATCATAAATCATTAACTTACATAACTTAAATCATCGTGATGAGCATTTGATTACTTTTTAATAGATGGGCACTTTCACGTACTTCAACAAATATTTTTTTGGGTTTTGGTCTTTACCGGTATGATATTTTCCTTGATATACCACTTGTCATATAACACTTATATGTAAGTTCAAACACTCGAAATAATGTCGTAACATGGGCATTAATATTTGTATAAAACTTTAAATGATTCACCGTTTTGACATTGAAAAATACACATCTTTAGCTTCACAATCATATATCAAACAAAATTATTTAATTCCAAATCAACGAAGTTTACTCATAGAAGTTGGAGAAGTATAAGATGTTTTTGTTTGATACTCAAACTCGCTTGATGTATCATATGTGATATAACATTAATTTATTAGTCCGAACACTCAACATGTTGTCATAAAATGAACATAAGTATTTGTATATAACTACAAAGATTCGAGCATTTTTTGCATTAAAAAATACACTTATTTAGCTTTCCAACTAAATGTCACACATAATATTTAAACATTTATGTAAGTACAATTTATTCATATAAGTTGTAGAAGTAGGAGAAAATAAAAAAAAGTTTGATACTTGAACTTGTTTGATATATCACATTTGATATAACACTAGTCTCTAAGTTTGAGCATTCAACATGTAATCGTGAAATGAGCATAATTATTTGTATACATCTCCATGGATTCGCTAGTTGTTGCACTAAAAATATACGTATGTCCATTTTACGACATCGTGTCCACTCTTCGTATCTACCAATTTGTGTTATAGCACGTGTGATACATGAAGCGAGTTTAGATACATAAAAAATCACGTATTTTCTCAAACATCTATAAATTAACTTTATTTATTTTGAAATTTAAAAATTATGTGTGGTATATGGTTTTAAAGGTAATTGTTTTATTTTTAAATGCAAAAAACGATGAATCATGAAGAGTTCTGCACAAATACTTATGCCAATTTTACGATAGCATGTTGAGTGTTCGAACTTACAGATTGGTGTTATATTATATGCGATATATCATGCAAACTCCTATCAGGAAAACCTCAAAAAATACGAAAACAATATGTTTGCGAAAGTATATAAAAATGTCCCTCTATTGAAAAATAATTAAATGTTTGTCGTAATTGTGTAATTTGTTTCGCATAACGATTAACGGTATTTGAGATATATTGTTTTCAAAAAATATGGATGAAATTGGATTTTAATTAAAAAAAGAGGTGATATGAGATGTAAGTGAGTGTTATTTTTAGTTTAAAATGTGTGACAAAGTATATGAAAATGTCTCTTTATTGAAAAATAAGTAAATGTTTGTCGTAATTTGTAATTTGTGTCGCATAACGATTAACGGTATTTGAGATATATTGTTTTTAAAAAAAATAAATGAAATTGGATTTTAATTAAAAAAGAGGTGATATGAGATGGAAGTGAATGTTATTTTTAGTTTAAAATGTGTGACTAAAATTGATCATTCAATCTTTATGATTTAGTTCAAAAAAAATCTCTATAATTTTTGTATTCTCTAAAATAACTCATCTTTAAATAATTATTTTAGTTCTTTCATAAAAATCGTCATAGATTAAAGAATAAACTACATAAAAATCCGCAACGACCATTTATGTAATTTACTACAAGTTAAAGCTACATATCCAAAATACATTTGAAATTTTTGAAAGAAAAAATCACTGACTTGAAAATTTTTCATCATGGAGATATATAAATGGAGTTAATTAGTCTGTTGTTACATAAAAAACCGGTTTTAGACGATCCGAACCACCGGTTTAAAAACCGGTTTCTGTTTTATTATATCGACCGGTTTGAAACCGGTTTAAACCGAATCAGTTTTTCAAATCGGTTTTTTAACATTAGGAAAAGCAGCAGCATACATGGCAGAACGGTTATGGACTATTTCTTGGCGTTTCCTTTGTCCTTAAGTCCGAAAATAACACCCCATTGTTAGTATATGTTAAGAGGTTGGGTGTTGGGGTAATTTACACTCTTAAAAACACAAACATACTCTTTAAAAATGCAAAACCCGCTCTCAAAAAATGTCATCCATTGGTGATTCGTCAACCAATCTTACGGCGGTTTTTATCAAAGCGGCGATAGAAACCCGGAGATTTAGGCAAACTTCGATTTGTGTTTGATGTTGAACGGTTCAAAATAAGTGAGATATAAGAAATGTGGGGGGTTTTCAAACATGACGGGAACATTGCGTTGAAAAATGTAACCTTTGCCTTTATTGTATTCTAAATATTTCATTAGTAGTCCTTTGACTATTTGACTTTTGTCAGTTTATTCAGATTTTGTACCGTGTTGACGGTGATAATTTTATAAGATATGTGATGAATTGTGGTTTATTGTGTTTAATAATCCCTTTTGGAAGGTTAGTTCCTCATTTGGTAACTCCTGAGAGTAGGATGATTGAGAGATATATGTAAGGCCTTGCTCTACAAATCCGTAGGATGGTGGCAGCAACGGAGCCAAAGTCAATACAAAAGGCTGTGCAGATTTCTGGTGCACTAACTAATGAGGCTGTTAGGAATGGATCAATTAAGAAGATTGAGAATAGGGGTAATGTGGGGGAACCTAGCAAGGATAAGAGTGGAAGGGATGATAATAAGAGGACTAGGACTGTGAATGCTTTTGCTACTACTGTGAACCATGTAGGAAGAGAGAATACGGGTACTTGGCCCAAGTGTACCACCTGCAACTCCTACCATGCACCCGGTGGACCTTGTCGCACATGCTTCAACTATAACCGCCCGGGTCATTTGGCGAGGGATTGTAGAGGTGTGCCAAGGAATGTGAATCCCGTCAATGCTAGAAACCCAACTGTTAGGGCATGTTATGAGTGTGGTAGTACCGACCATGTCAGGCCAGCTTGTCTTAGATTGAATAGGGCACGAGGCCCGGAAGAAAATCATCCATATCTAGTTGCTGCTAATAACGGGGGTCAGGGTCGTGGAAACCAAGGGAACCAGGCTAGGGGTAGGGCATTCATGTTGGGAGCAGAGGAAGCTCGCCAGGATCCGAACATTGTGACGGGTATGTTTACTTTGAACAATCATTTTGCCACTACCTTATTTGACTCTGGTGCCGACTATAGTTTTGTTTCCACTACCTTCATACCTCTGTTAGGCTTAGAGCCCAGCGAATTAGGTTTCAAATATGAGATTGAGATAGCTAGCGAACAACTAGTTGAGATTGATAAGGTTATTAAGGGTTGCAAACTGGAAATCGAGGGTCATGTATTTGACATCGACTTGATACCTTTTGGACATAGGAGTTTTGATATGATTATAGGTATGGACTAGTTGTCTAATTATAAGGCTGAGATAATTTGCCATGAGAAGGTAGTGAGGATACCACTACCGGATGGCAAGGTGCTTAGAGTAGTGGGAGAGAGACCGGAAGAGAAAGCGAGATTGTTGATGAGTGCTAAGGCTAGTGATAAGAAACAAGAAGAGATTGTTGTGGTTAGAGATTTTCCTGAGGTATTCCCAGATGATCTATCTGGATTACCGCCTATTCGGGAAATTGAGTTAACCCATAGAGCAACGCCGGTAGCAAAGTCTCCTTATGGTTTGACACCATTTGAATTGAAGGAGTTATCAGGACAACTCAAGGAACTCCAAGACAAAGGTTTCATTCGACCAAGTTCATCGCCTTGGGGAGCGCTGATGTTGTTCGTTAAGAAAAAGGATGGTTCTTTTAGGATGTGCATTGATTATAGAGAATTGAACAAGTTGACTGTTAAGAATCGTTATCCACTTCCTAGAATTGATGATCTATTTGATCAACTGCAAGGGTCGCAGTTTTTCTCGAAGATAGATCTTAGGTCTGGATACCATCAGCTGAGAGTGCACAAGGATGACATACCAAAGACTGCGTTTAGAACTCGTTACGGACATTTCGAGTTCACTGTAATGCCCTTTGGTCTGACTAATGCACCAACAATATTTATAGATTTGATGAATAGAGTTTGTAGGCCGTATCTTGATAAGTTTGTGATAGTGTTTATAGACGATATCTTAATCTACTCTAAGACTCAAGAGGAGCATGTAGAACATTTAAGGTTAGTCTTGGAACTGCTCAAAAAGGAGAAACTGTATGCTAAGTTTTCTAAGTGTGAATTCTGGCTAAGAGAAGTGCAGTTTCTTGGGCATGTGATAAATGGTAATGGAATTCATGTGGACCCTAGTAAGATTAAAGCTGTTAAGAATTGGAAAGCCCCTAGAACTCCGACTGAGGTTCGTTCATTCTTAGGATTGGCTGGGTATTTTTGTAGGTTCATTGAGAACTTCTCTAAGATAGCTAAGTCTCTTACTATCTTGACTCAGAAAAGTAAGACTTTCGATTAGGGTGAGGAACATGAATTGGCATTTCAGACCTTGAAGGATAAGTTATGTAATGTGCCTGTTCTAGCTCTCCCCGATGGACCAGAAGACTTTGTAGTATATTGTAATGCGTCCAGGATAGGACTAGGTTGTGTTTTAATGCAAAGAGGTAAAGTGATAGCCTATGCGTCTAGGCAGTTGAAAATTCATGAGAAGAATTATACTACCCATGATTTAGAGTTGGGTGTGGTTGTGTTTGCACTTAAGATTTGGAGACACTATCTGTATGGGACAAAGAGTGTCATTTATACAGATCATAAGAGTCTTCAACATATCTTTAGTCAGAAAGAGTTGAATATGCGACAGCGTCGCTGGATAGAGTTGTTTAGTGAGTAAGAATGTAAAATTTGCTACCATCTTGGTAAGGCGAATGTGGTGGCTGATGCCCTAAGTAGGAAGGAAAGAGTAAATCCTAAGAGAGTTAGAGCTATGAATATGATTCTTCGGTCGAGTATCAAGGATAAGATACTAGCGGCTCAGAAGGAGGCTATGGATGAGTTTGCAGGATTGCAGAAAGGTTTAGATGAGATGATAGAACAGAGAAGTGATGGAACTTTGTACTACCTGGATCGAATATGGGTACCTTTGAAGGGTGAGGTGAGAACCCTGATAATGGATGAAGCCCATAAGTCGAAGTACTCTGTACACCCAAGAGCTGATAAGATGTACTATGATTTGAGAGATAGGTATTGGTGGCCTGGAATGAAAAAGGATATAGCTGAGTATGTTAGTAAATGTTTGACTTGTTTGAAGGTTAAGGCTGAGCATCAAAGGCCATCTGGCTTGCTCCAGCAACCTAAGATTCCCGTATGGAAATGAGAAGGGATAGCTATGGATTTTGTGACTAAGTTGCCTAGGACTAGTGGTGGGCATGACACAATCTGGGTCATTGTGGACCGATTGACTAAGTCTGCTCATTTTCTACCTATGCGTGAGGATTATAAGATGGAAAGGTTGGCTAGGTTGTATTTGAATGAGATAGTTGCTAGACATGGTGTGCCGATCTCGATTATATCGGATCGTGATAGCCGTTTCACATCAAGGTTTTCGTAGTCAATGCAAGAGGCATTAGGGACTCGTTTAGATATGAGTATGGCTTGTCACCCTCAGACCGATGGTCAGAGTGAGCGTACTATTCAGACTTTGGAAGACATGCTTAGAGCGTGCGTCCTGGACTTTGGAGGAAGTTGGGATGTTCATCTTCTGTTGGTTGAGTTTTCGTATAACAATAGTTATCATTCTAGTGTGAGATGTGCTCCGTTTGAGGCATTGTATGGCAGATTAAGGATAGACTTAAGGCTGCGCGTGATCGTCTAGAAAAGTTATGCTGATAAGAAGAGGAAGCCTCTAGAGTTTAGTGTAGGTGACTATGACTTGCTCAAAGTATCGCCTTGGAAAGGTGTGGTACGCTTTAGGAAGAAAGGGAAGTTAGCACCTAGGTTTGTTAGACCGTTTGAGATTGTTTAGAAAGTAGGCCCTGTGGCCTATTGATTAGATTTGCCTGAGGAATTGAATGGTGTTCATGACACGTTCCATGTGTCGAACCTTAAGAAGTGTTTGGCTGATCCAACACTGAAAGTGCCTTTGGACGAGATTCGAGTTGATGCTAAGTTAAATTTTGTGGAAGAGCCTGTGGAAATTTTAGAAAGAGAGTTTAAAAAGTTGAAGCGTAGTAGGATTGCCATTCTCAAGGTTCGGTGGAATTCGAAACGTGGTCCTGAATTCACGTGGGAACGTGAAGATCAGATGAAATTGAAGTACCCGCATTTGTTTAGTAATGTTAGTAGTTGAATTTCGAGGACGAAATTCTTTTAAGGGGGGTCGAATGTAATCTTTGGCCTTATTGTGTTCTGAATATTTCATTAGTAGTCCTTTGACTATTTGACTTTTGTCAGTTTATTCAGATTTTGTACCGTGTTGACGGTGATAATTTTATGAGATATGTGATGAATTGTGGTTTATTGTGTTTAATAATCCCTTTTGGAAGGTATTATTGTGATATGTATATTCTGGGTGGTTTGACCCGTGAATTTTGAAAAATGACGAAAAACGAGTCCGACACATCCGTTAATGTCCAAATTGAGTTTTTGAAGGGTGTAAAGTGAAAATATGTCGTGTGAATACTCTAGGTTAATTGAAAAGTATTTTTAAAGTGAATAAAAATGCTAATTAACTTTGGGGTAAATTTTACGGTTGAGTTTTGCGAGCTTTTAAGCGATTTCGACACGAAAAGAAAGACCCGATACCCATAGGATGCCATGGTCGGTCAAGTTAGTCAAAGGGACTAGGAGGCTTTTTTTAGCAAGCTTGTCCCAAGGTGTGTACACATATATTCTATTTACTAGAAACTTTTGATCATATTCATTTCATTTACAAAAAAATAAAACACACACAAGTGTGTGTGCTTGTGGTTCGTCCGCTACCTAACCACCATAAAACCACCATAATTTTCCAACTTTGGCCAAGAACGTGTTACTTTGGGTTGATAAGAGTGTTTGGGTATTCATTTAAACAACGTTTGGGTTGTCCGGTTCGTGTCGAAATCTACAAATTTGAAGATTTTCTTGTAAGTTTTCAAATTTAAATTTTGTTTGTCCTTTTGGGTTTATTTTGATGCATAGATGTTAGTTGTACAAGTTGATCGTTGTAAAAATCGATTTTTAGAAACAAAACGGATGATTAAAGGGGTGTTTGGTTCGTAAATAGTAAAAAGGAAAAAGAGTGATTTTGTAGTTTTGATGTTGTGGTCGTGATGGTTGAATAATATATGGTGCTAGAATGCTTATTTTTGATAGTAGCTTGTATAGCTTATCTGGGCTTATTTTTAAGCTATTTTTTGGCTTGTTTGGGGCTTATATGCCACGTCATTTGTCAAAATCACTAGGGAAGTGATATTTGATTATTTATGTGTTATGGCATATGTTGTGGATTATTTTTGAAGCTTATGGTAGTAACCAAATACGATACATAGCTTATTAGCTTATTTTAAAGCTTAATATACGTATTTTTGAATTTATGGACTCACGGCCCAATAAGTCTATTTGAGCCGCGGCTTAATGGGAGGGCTTATTGTGGTCCGGATTATTTTTACATATAAGTATATACTTATATATATAAATGGACCTTGGTTTTGGACTTGGATTATATTTTGGACTTATAAATGTCCTAATGGACCCTTGTTGGGCCTTAAGGCCCAATAAGCGATATTTAGTAGTTATGAAAACTTTGTCGGACTTTTGAAAGTGAAAATGTATTTACGAAGTGATATTGAATGATATTTTGGAGGAAAAGTGTTGGTAAGTGTTAAAGATTGAGATTTTGGAATTTTGTCGAAAAGTGTCGAATTTGTGAAAAATTGTTGAAAATAAGGTTTGAAACCTTGGAAAACGTTGTATAAACGTACGAGTCATGTCAAAATTTCGTAAAAAGTTTATACTTAGAAAATTTCTTAAAAACATGATTTTTGATTTTAAATAATAAAATAATATTTAATTATTTTATTTTATTTATTTAATAAATTCACTAAAAGACGAAAAATATAATTTTTCTCGAAACTTCTCTAAAGTGTTTATTATGAGTAAACGTTTCATTTTCAACCGTATAATGATTATTTTGAAGTGACTAAGGTGTACCGAATGGACTTGTCGAGATATATTTATAATTAATAATTATAAATATTTATTATATTACTTATCTATTTACGCTAAATAGTATAAGTATGTATTATCGAGGAATGAGATTGATATGATTGTGGAGTTAAGTCGTCAACCATCACACCACTAAATTGTTTTGGGTAATTGTACAACGCGTCTAAACTCTATGCATCAAACGTGAAGATTGTTTTGGAATTGGATGATTAAATTGAGACATTAACTGGAATAGGTCGTGTGCGGGCGTCGTTGCATTTGCTTGTGTGATTGAGATTGGGTATCTAAAGACTTGCTTGAGGTGAGTTCTTGTAGCCCCACTTTTTACTGGTTTTTCCGTTGGGGGAAAATGATACTCAAATGTGTTTTGAAATGTTTTGAATTGATCTGTGCGAAATGTGGTTTTGTTTTTGGGACAAGTTATGTGCTTATGACTGCTATGTGAATATTATGTGATGCATGATTGTTTGGATCAGATGGGTATGCCTACCCAGTATTTGTGATATTATTGGATCTGACGGGTACGCCTACCCAGGTTTGTGTGTGGTCCTGCCCTAATTTTAGTGCTTTAGTTGGTAGGCCCATTAGGTGCGTAAGTGACATATGGTTATTGATTAGCGGTGATGCTAAGGTTGTTTGCATATATTCACTGTCATATAACACTATTTGTTAGGTTTAAGAAAAAGACTCGGTCACCCCGTGTATTTTTATGTTTAGCGTGGCTCGTAGTTTTGTTAGTTATCGTATGATTTATGGTGTTGGGTCGGGTCTTTACCCACTGTAAGCCCACACCATAGCCCATTTTAGGGGCGTTTTGTAAGACATATTTAAACCCTCTCCACACATGGAGAGGGTGTTGGAAGAATCATTTTTACACACACAATTTAGTGTGTTTTTCTCTAGTTTTCTCCCAACCATCTCTCTCTCTAACTTTCTCTCTCTAGTTCATGTTTGTGTGAAAATATAGGAACCTACAATTGGGGGTGGATTAAGTGTTTTTCGTTTGTGATTCGTTCTATTTAGTTTTTTTGGTGTCGGAGTTCTTTTGCTTATTCGCTGCTTGTTTTCAGCTTTTATTTGTAGTTCTTATTTTAACAATTACTGGGCTACACTCTTTCTCATCCAAAAATGTTTTTCATCAAGTTTGTTTTTTAACAATTGTGTTAGGAAAATAATAATAATAATAATAAATAAATAATAAATGAGTGCTTGACATGTTTGACCATATCATGTGATATCAGTTTATTAGTGTCGCTTGAGCTTTAGGCGTATAGTTGGTTTTGGCTTAGTTGTGTGTTTCTCTTCTTAAAAAGCTTGTATTTTTCTTAGTCAAAACCATTTCTAGCTTATTTAGGCTTATTTTCTGTAGCTTATTTGAGGTTTAAGAAGGATTAGTCAAACATGTTCTTCACTGCGTTTTGAGTATTTCTTGCTTGCGTTTTGGCGTGTTCTCAAGGTGTCCAAAGAGTTAAAAACACAAAGTGGACCTGCGTTTTTGTCGTGTAACCATTTTTAGCAACAAGTACTCTGCGTTTTGTCAGTTGGTCCCCCCAAATAGCTTGCGTTTTGAGTGCAGGAACATTGCGTTTTGACTAAAGAAGACTGCGTTTTGCCTTGGAAGCTAGCTGCGTTTTGTCTACTACAAAGAACTTGCGTTTTGTCAAGTGATTGAAGACCCTAAATGCAATAAAACTAAACGAAACTCTGCCAAAATTTTCAAAGCATTGCGGTTTGTCAAAAACCTTTGCGACTTGTGTTCATACTTATTTTGTGTGCTTATAAACAAGTAGCGGTTTAAGAAGAGAAGTGACAAGAATTGTCCTTGTTTTTGTTTGGTAATCGTTTGTTAGCAAAGGAACAAAAGCAAGTACCGATAGCGACTTGTCGTGTGGTCCCCAATTTTCACAGCGAGTTACGGTAGCTAGTTGACAGATTGTGCACAAGATATGGCAATTTCGACTTAGTTTTCGGTTTTTCGGGTTCGTGTTTCGGTTGCTCGCGGGTCTTCTAACTTATATCATTACGATCGCGGTCCTTCGTAGATCATCGTAGCATATTCACTTTTGTTCAATCGTCACTAAACGAGATTAAAATTAAGAAACAAACGAAAAACCATAAACGTCTAAGTTTAACGATGAAGATGAAGTAACAGTGCACATGATTTTGTTTTTTAACCCTAGTTTTTAAAAGGTTTCCATTTTTAACCTTTAGTTTTAAATAGTTTTACTATTAGCCCTTTTACTTTAAAACAATTTTAATTTCAACATTTTACTTTCCAATCATTTTCATTTTTTAGTTTCTTTTGTTTTCAAAGTTTAATAATTAACCTTCATTTTTAATCATTTCACCGTTAGTCCCTACACTCACAATTAACAACCGTTAAGCATATAACTTGGATTTCTATTGCACCGTTAGTCCTTGTTTGTATTTTAATCAACCGTTCATCATTTTAAGTTGAAGTTGTGGTAACCGTTAGTCCTTTTAACTCATCAATCGTTAACAAAAGCTCAAGTACGTCAAATACAACAACGATTTCACCACAAACGATCCATAACAATTATCATTTCATGGTTTCTTCTTGATTTTGTAAAATCCCGTAAAAGTTTATTCTTTTCTCGGTTTAAATCATAGATTTGTTGTAACACCCCCAAATTTTCAACGCAGCGAAATACAACATTGGGGTGCTACTTCATAATATAAGCTCACGAGTCACGGTAAATGACATTCAATTTTTATTAAAAAGATCAGAGTTACAAGGTCCCAATAAACTTTATGAAAGCTCGTTTCTAAATAAGCCACAACATGACCAATTTCTTTAAAAGAAAACATTTTATCTTGTGTACAAAGTTCACCAAGTCCACGTCCTTCGATATCCACGCTCCGTCCCATCTAAGCTGACAAGCATATACCTGAGATAAACATGTTAAAACGTCAACGAAAACGTTGAGTGAATCCATAGAGTTTATAAACAATCATTTTGAACACAAGCATTGCAAAACATTTAGTTCATAGAACAATCACAACGATGCTAGAGCCACGAACCGAACCTTAACCATATGCCCAACCTGGAGTGGTAGCACTCCCAATACTAAATACAATATGTCTATGTATTCCCTCGCAAGGAACACACGCCAGACAAGTCGTTAGGCCAAAATATATCTATTATTATTGCATCAGCGTTCACCGGTTAGCGGTGATTGACGGTTCATGAAGGAAGGGCCACAACATAACACTCATAGCAACGTTCACATAATAAAATCACCTGTGTTCGATTTTCTAAAACAAGCATGTATCTCCCTCGTGGGTTTTTAAAACATAAAAAGATTTAAATGCGATGCTATGAACTCACCTTGCTCGTAGGCAATAATCGAATAATCTAATAACCACGTGGCGTCAACGAATATCTTGTCGCGATCGCAAAGTTGCAATTAATCCTAACGGTAATGCTCCATTCATTTAGGGAGGTATAAGTTTTGGGGTTTTTCCACTGGATAGTTACATCGACACGACTCATTAATAAAAAGACTCAATTTCGAATTATAACATTTCGGTCGTTGGCCAAATAAAATAAACAAAACGATAGAACAAGTAAATAATATATATTCCGTATATACATTACATATGAAAACAGACGCGTATAATTCATGTCGAGAATTATATAACCAAAGGCAAACACTCAAAAGCGCATTATTTAAGGTATGTAATTCTTTACAAGCATTATACATAAGAATTATGTGATATTAATTTAAAATAATATTATCCGACACGCGTTCGGAGATTATCATTTCATTCATGAAAGATTTATTTAATAACGTAAACGTACGTTTTAAGGTCACAATTTAGACAAATAATGTCTTTTAAACTTTTACAAAAGTTTTAATTAGTCTTTTAGTCGTGATTTATAAAATAATATATTATAAGTTAATGTTTCATTTTCTTGACGGTTTTAGTTAAAAATAGTTATATCGTTTGTAAAAGTATAGTTTTCGATTATTCACCGGGTTATTGTATATTTATAATTTGATAAAGATATAAAGACTATAACTTTGTCCTTTTTATCGGATTTTTAAGATAATAGAAATTTAAAAGGAAAAATTACTAAGTATATAGATTTTTAGAAATTTCGGCATGACCTTGCCGTTTATACAAAGTTCCCATGTATATCAAATACATTATTTTCCCACTTTTATCAATCAATATCGCAATTCCATATTTAATTAATTAGTCATATTTATTTAAAACTGTTTAACTTCATTATCACTAGCAACGGGAACGTTGACATTGTTTACTATTATGTGTTTTGGTCTAGGACCCAAAATAGATTTTTGAAAAGATACACTTTTCTTAGATCCATGCGTAAGTACTGGTAGCGGTCCCATAATTTCTTTAGGGGCCGCCTGCATACTAAGGGGGCCGCCCATATTTATGGGACCTCCATCAGAGGATGCCTTTTTCTGAGCTTTCACAAATTTTATTTCCTTAGTTCCACTAGATGATGCTTCAAATGAATTAAACCCTAAACCTAACTTATCACCAGAGGGTTTTTGATTACTTAACATTTCATTTAAGAAATGTGTGCTCTTTTCAAACTTGGTTAGTTTAAGAGCTTCCTCTTTAAGCTTTTCATTTTCAATTTTAAGCATATGACATTTTACACATTCGAGATCAACTCCCTTGTTTTTCTCGAGTGTAGTCACTTTTTCTTTTAGAATACTAAGTTCTTTTTCTAAACTATTTCTAGTGGCTTTTAATCTTTTGTTTTTAGTGATTATCTTTAAACTCATTTTGCACAGTTTATCACTATTTAATACTAAATCATCTATTAATGAGTTTTCATCACTAAAGTAAGATGATTCAGAACATACCTCACTTGATGCTTGAGCTACGAGACACGTTTCGTTTTTGACCTTCTCATCATCTTCTTTTCTGCTATCACTCCAAGAACCTCCAACAAAAGCTCTTTGGTTCTTGTCTTTTGGTGGTTTTGGACATTCTCCAATAAGATAATTCGGGTCACCGCATCTAAAGCATTTTCTATCACTTTTACCGTTCTTGTCATCACGACTTCTTTGGAATGTCTTTTTGTCGTTTCGAGGTTGTCTCACGAATCTACCTCTTCTCTTAAAGAACTTCTTGAAGTCTCTTACCGCCATGGCGTACTCTTCGTATTCACTTCCGGAAGTCAAACACTCTTCATCGCTAGATTCTTTCTTAGCCTTTAAAGCAAAAGATTTCCTTTCAACTTTTACTTTGACTATTTCAGAATCTTTCTTGATGATCATTTCATGAGCTTTGAGGTTCCCGATAAGTACATCAAGAGATAGCGACGTTAAGTCTTTCGACTCTTCAATCACCATGACCTTTGCTCTCCATTTAGGATGTAGAGCCCTAAGAAACTTCCTAACATAATTCTTGCTAGAATAGCCTTCATCAAGAGCTTTTAGACTAGTAATAATAGTGTTAAATCTAGCAAAAGCACTATCTATAGATTCATCTTCGGAAATGACGAATTGTTCATATTGTTGAACCAAAAGGTCGATCTTATTATCTTTGACTTGATTATTACCTTGATGGGTGATTAACAAAGTTTTCCAAATTTCTTTTGCCGTGTTACACATGAAAATTCTTTCATATTCTTTTCCAGGCAAAGCATTATAAATAACTAGGATAACCTCATCTAATTTGGTTTCCGAATTTTGTACAATAGGTTGAAAATCACCGTTGGTAATAATATGCCAAAGATCTAGATCTTTTGATTTAACATTTAACATATGTCTCGAATCTATTTTTTCAATAAATAAAACTATCACTTTCAAAAAGTGATGGTCTTTGCATAGATTGCCCTTCTAGATATTTTTTAGAATCCATAGATCGATTCAAGCTTTAAAATACAGTATATTTTAAAAATCTTGAGTGACCTTAGCTCTGATACCAATTGTGGAAACTAGAAGGGGGGGTTGAACAGTTTACAGGTTTGTTTTACGTTTTAAAGTTTACTTTCAAAATACTTAGATTCGAGTAGTATGTTCAACCAATCAACAATATGAATCAACAAAGTAAATATCTAGACTAATAGTAAATAACAATCACAACAATATAAAGAGATGAAAGAAGGAACAATAAAATCAAGACACCAAGATTTATAGTGGTTCGGCTACGAAACTCTTCTTCGCCCTACTCCACTCCCCGAGTATCCTACTCGAGATTTCACTATGTTAACAAGCTTCCTTCAGGCGGAGAAAACCGTTTACACGTCGCTTAAGTTATTTTCTGACACTAAGCTAAATGTCGAGTCCTAATCTTAGCTAGAACTAATCTATCACTTCACAATCACTACACAATCACAAGATCTACACTATCGGATTTACACACTATTTGAATCACACAAATACACAAGATAATTACAATAGAGATTTGATACTTAGAAGAAGAGAGGAGAGATCACTAAATAACAATTCGTTTCTTGGCGAATACGAATGTTCTTCTCTTGCACTTGAATGAGAAAGAAGAGATAAGAAGAAGAGATTAGATAATTTGAAACAAGATCCAAGAATGTTAGTGATCAAGAGATTTAGAGAGAGAAAAAAGATTTTAGAGAGAGAACGTTATCTAAAAATTTCGTGCAAAGAGGTGTGTTTTTTTGCAAGGAATGGAGTAGTATTTATAGGCAGGAAAACCCAACGGTCACTGGGGGCGGTCTCGGCGGTCCTCGATATATCTGGGGGCCGCCCAGTAGACTACGCTCCTATTTTTGTCTTTTTGTAAGGAAGGTTGTATCTAGTATGGAACCTTCTATTTTGGGGAGAAAATTTGAATTTCAAATTTTATGTTTTTAATAAAACTTTTCTTTTAATTAGAAAATATTTTGTATAATTATTTTTGTGAAATTCTTTTGTAAAAATGTGATGGATAAGAGAAAAATATTTTCTTGATCAATAATCATGCTTAATGATTTGTTTGTTCATACCTTAAGTGATTATTAATCTTAAGAATGAAATTTTACGATTAATAATTTATAAACGTTTAATTTTATTGTAAACATTTTTACATTTTGTTATTATCAAAACGTTGAGAGGTCGAAAAATATAAATAACGTTTTAGACATTATTTGTATTAACAATCTCCCCCTTTTTGACGATGACAAAATATAAACTCATTTTATATAAAATTAAAAGTTACAAATTATTAATGAGTTTTATTCCATTTCTCTCCCTTTTTGTCGAGCTCAAAAAGGATTATCGCTGAGTTGTTGTAGAAAGAAAGAATTTGACGATATCAAGACTCCCCCTAGATGTATGCTCCCTCTCGTTTGGGGCACCAAAGGGATCGATAAATAGACATATCAAGACACCCATGGGGACTTTATAAATAGACATCTGATATAATGGCATGGAACTTAAAACCGACTTAATTAAGGTAAGGCGACGAGATAAAATTCTCTTAAGGGTGTAAGACTGTGATAACTGGTGATTTTTCCTAAGTTATAGTGTGCTATAATACTACGACTTTATATTTTCATACTACTATTTCATTGAATTTCTATAGCACAACTCAGATTTTGACTTCTGTTGACTTTTACTGTACGTAAAATAGGTACGGTATAACCGGTGGTCAACCAACAATCTTCTAAAATAATAAATCATTTTTATTTCAAATTATCACTTTCTAAAAACTTATGTTCATCTTAAACTATATACCGGGAAGTCATCCCGCAAATAACAAAAAACGTCACACAACGCGTACCGACACGACAATAATTAAATTTTATGTTTAATTATCCCAAATTATTTTAATAAACTTATTTTATTAAGTGATTTCATATTTCTTAAAAACGTTTGCATAAAATGTGAATTTACGAGTTACTTACATTTAACGAAACAAGAAACTACACACAAATTCAAATTTATAAAAGCTTGAGATTCCCCTAGCTTTGGATCCCATTCAACCGGCCACCTTAGGAGACACCATAGCACAATTTTAGGTTCATGTTTATGTACAACCTTGTCCATTTCTTCATTTCAAATTCACACACCAAAAACTCTCTCTTTTCCTCTCTTCTTCTTGGGAAGAACGAACATAAAGAGACACCAAAACCATACATTTTTCATCTTGTTTCAAGAACATAGAAGCTTGGATATACTCGGGTTAAGTTCTAAGTGATTGTTTAGGTTAATAAACAACGCTTGGGTTGTTTAGTTAGCTTTAATCTCTTCCTAAAACCCTCATTTTTGTAAGTAATCATTTCTTAATAATACTTGTACTTTCATTAATCTTATGTTATATAAACACAAGTTATACAACTATTTTTGTAAAATAAAAAGTTAAAAGTTTGCAAATCTATAAAAATGTTCTTAAAGGGTACGCATAAAAATGTTTAGAACATAGGGAAAGTATCATTGTAATATTATGGTTGTGGTGGTGAAATAAAACTTTTAGTCATAAGTTCTTATAGCTTATTTCGACTTATTTATAAGCACACGAGTGCTTATTATGGCTTATTCTGGTTTCGGCTTGAGAAGGGAGCAAGGAAAAGTTGTCTTTGGTCCTTTAAAACTGTCATTCTATTTTTATAGCTTATTTCGTGGCTTATTTTTGAGACTAAAAAGGCTTTTAGCTTAATGGCTTATTTTTAAGCTCGTTAAAGCTTATGTTGGGCTTATAAAGTCTCGGCCTAAAAGCCAAGCCCAAACCGTGAGCTTAATAAATGGCTTACGAGGTTCTTCTTATTTTATGGCTTCTTGGTTTAGCTTATTTTGATAAAACAAATGCTTATTTGCTTATTCTATTGCTTATTAGTCTATTTTTGGGTTTATTGTATTTTGGTATATCCGTTTGGGCTTAGTGGACCTAAAAGCCCAATGAGGCCCATATAGCTTTCGGCTTATTTGGGTTAAGAGCTTTTCGGCTTATTTCGGTAACTTATCGAAATGGTTATGTTGGTTAGATGGTTTGTGCCTTAATTCATAAGCATAAGTCTCAGCTTATTATTAAGCCCAAGCTTATGTCTTTTTTTCGAGCTTAATAAGCTTTGGCTTATAAGATTACATATCATATAACTTATTTTCATGTAGTTTACTTATTATCTTAAGTATTTCGACTTATTAAACTAATTGAATATTTCGGTTATATATAATCGTGCTAACTAGTAAACTCGTATTGAGCTAAACTTATGGGCTAAAAACTTAACTAGTGATTTTGGCTAACATTGGGCTATTTGGCCCAATGAGGAAAATCAAGTAATTTTGGACTTAAGAAAACGGATTATTGAACGACTTATCGAATTTGTTTAATATTGGTTTAAAGTAGTTAAATTAGTCGTTGAAACGTGTTTTGATAAAACGTAAGTTAAACGTAGTGATTTGGCATTTTGTCGGTAAATGATTATTTCGTGGAAAAAGTGTTTTGATAAAGTCTATGACTTTGGAAAGTAACTATAAACGAACGGGTCATGCCGAAATTTTATAAACATTTTACACTTAGAAAATATTTTGTAAAACTCATTTTCTTAAAACCCGACAAAAAGACGAAATCACATTATTTTAAACATTATATTTAAACTAAATAAATAAACTAAGATTACACACTTATAAACATAATACTAGTTATTTTCTAAAACCTCGATAAAAAGACAAAATAATAAAATATTATTTTAATATCCGACTAAAAAACGAAAAATATAGTTTTGTATAAAACTTCTATTATTTTATATGTGTGTCTAAAACATTGTTAACACTTATATTAAGAACGTCTTATCTAATTAACTTGGGGTATCGGGTAAGTTGCCGAAAGCATGTTTCTAAATCTATTTACCTTATATTCTTTATTCATTTATTTTTTATACATTTATTTTTATCTATTTATTTCTCATTTATTTATTTCCCATTTGCTTATTTCTTGTTTACTCGTTCAGTTATTTCTTATTTACTTACCTTCTTATTTAGCCCTGAATTTTCTATATAATACATATATGTATATATATCATACTTTGACACAAGTTCATCGAGTCAGGCTTATCAACCACCACACCAACATTGATACAAAACCTTTTACAACAATAATACAAATCCTTTTACAAACTCATATGCATCATTTCATTCTCATATAACATATCTCTAAAATAAAACTTTATTAATAGGTCGTGACGGGCACAGTTGCACGTTATTCCTTGATAGTTTATTTCAGCTACTTTCATCCTTTTTTAAGGCGAGTCTTTGTAGCCTCACTTTCAAACTATTTTCCTTGGGGAAAATGATACTCAAATCTCTTTTAAACTATTTTACTACTGTGCTAAACTATCTTTATGCTTTTGGACAATATTCGTATTCCTTAACAATTTGCCGAACCATCGATGTGCATGTATACATGAGTCTATCTAATGATGACCATGTTACTATAATCTCGTACAACACCTTACCACTGGGCGGCCTCCAACTGGTAGGCGATAGTTCAGAAATCCTATAAGCGCTTGGGTTACGTTGACCGTTTGAATTTGATTGGAAATTGCTATGACATGTTTATGAACTTGTTATTGTTAGAAATACGAAAAGTATCAGTCACTTCCAATTATAGTTAGTCAAAGCCCATAGTTAATCAAGTGTAATGTTTAGTAATCTAATAGGGCCAAAAGGCCCATGGAAAGCTCATAAGCTAACCATGGCCATCCAAAGGGTTTTATAAATACCCTCTCTATCCTTGAGAGGGTGTTGGTTGTTCATATGTTGTTTCCGCAACATATATGATTTCCCATTTCAAGTTTACTTTCTCTCTCTAAAGTGTTCATCCAACCAATATCTCTTTAAAACCACCTCTCTTTCCCTAACCTTGTATGTTATTAGATATCATTCAATTGGTATCAAGAGCCATGGAGTGATTTTCTTAGTTTTTTTGTTTGTTTTTTGGGTTCATTTTTCCTTTTTAAACCGTACGTCTTTTTTCTTCTTGTTTTTGTTGTTTTCAAAGCTACTTTGTATACGAAAAGATCATTTACAAAGATAAACTTGATCTTGTATCTTTAGGATATAGGTGTATAAGCTTTGAATCAAGAAAAACATCATTTTTTTACAACTTTTGTTTTCAAAATACCTTATAAAGTATAAATCTTTTTTTTAAAATTTTTGTCTTAAAAACCATAAAGTTTACATTTTTAAGGTACCTATAGGTTTATTAATACTAGTTGTACAAGAAAATTTAGGAAAAAACAATCAAAAATGTGTCTTTTTGTGTCTTGAAAAATTTGTGTTTCATTCTAGTGTTGACCGGATATGCAGGTTCAAGAGTTGACCGGATACGCAGGTTCAAGAGTTAACCGGATACGCAGTTTTCTAGTGTTGACCGGATACGCAGTTTTCAAGTGTCAACCGAATTAGCAATCTCTTTGTTCAACCGGATTAGTAGTTTGTAGTGTCAACCGGACTCGCAGCTAGCCCAAGGCCCATGGAAAGCACATGAGCCCCAAGCCATGCCGTCCTTACTTAGGGTATAAATACCCTCTCCATGCCTTAGAGAAGGTGTTGGTTGTTTATTATTTCACATACATTATACAACTTTCCTTTCATGTCTCTTTCTCTCTCTAAAATGTTCATCCAACTACTCTCTCTCTAAAACCACCTCTCTTTCCCTTTTCATGTATGTTATTTGATTGTTCTTCAATTGGTATCAAGAGCCATGGAGTGATTTGTTTAGTTTTGGTGTTTGTTTTTCTTTGGTTCGTTTTTTCTTTCAATCCGTACGTCATTTCTTGTTCTTTCTTTGTTTTCAAAGCTTTTGTGTACACTAAAGGACCATTTACCTTTGTAAATCTGATCTAGTATCTTAAGGATATAGGTGTACAAGCTTAGATTTAAGAAAAAAACAAGACTTTTGTTCATATTTTGTATTCGAAAAGCTTTAAAAAGTACAAATCTTGATTTCAAAATTTTTGGCTTAAAAACCATAAATTTGCATTTTTAAGGTACCTATAGGCTTAGTAATACTAGTTGTACAAGAAAATTTGGGAAAAAACAATCAAAAATGTGTCTTTTTGTGTTTTTAAAAGTTTGAGGTTCGTCCTTGTTGCAACTGAATTCGCAGTCACCGGGCAGTAACCGAATTAGCAGATTTCCAAGTGTTAACCGAATTGGCAGATTTCTAGTGTTAACCGAACTGGCAGATTTCCAGTATTAACCGAATTGGCAATTTTTCTGTAGCAACCGAATTCGCAGTTTTCTGTAGAACCGAATACGCAGTTTTCTGTAGCAACCGAATTCGCAGTTTTCTATAGCAACCGAATTCGCAATATCATTTGGACACCGAATTTGCAACTAAAGTTAAAAATCCCAAATTTGTTAACAAAATTATACGGTTTATTTCAGTGACTTGTAAAATCCCGTGAAACATTCAATTGTTTTCTCGGTTTTGTCAAGAATTATAAAATCCCGTGTAGTTTCAAGACATAAAACACTCAAAAGAAAACTCATAACAACACAATTACTTTCAATCACTGTTCGATCAAACAAGTAATCTTTTATCATACAACTTTCACAATGACGACTCTTGCTGACAAAGCGATTCTTTCGGGTACTGACAATCGTCTACCTATGTTTGAAAAAGATATGTACGATTCTTGGAAAAGCAGAATGGAGCTATACATGATGAATAGACAACATGGACGAATGATCCTTGAATCCGTTGAAAATGGTCCACTCATCTGGCCTACAGTTGAGGAAAATGGTGTGACTAGGCCTAGAAAATACTCTGAATTGACTCCTGCAGATGCAATTCAAGCTGATTGTGATGTCAAAGCAACAAATATCATTCTACAAGGATTACCACCAGAGGTCTATGCACTTGTTAGCAATCATCGAATCACCAAGGAACTTTGGGACATAATTCAACTTCTCATGCAAGGAACTTTATTGATGAAACAGGAAAGAGAGTGTAAACTATATGATGAATTCGATAAGTTTTCTTATAAGAAGGGGGAAACACTACATGATTTCTACTTGAGATTTCCACTGCTACTCAAAGAAATGAACATCTACAATGTGAAACTGGAACAATTTCAAGTGAACACCAAGTTTTTGAATACTCTTCCTCCAGAGTGGAGCAAATTTGTGACCAATGTCAAACTGGTTCGGGACTTGCACACAACTAATATTGATCAGCTTCATGCTTATTTGGGACAACACGAATTTCATGCAAATGAAGTTCGTTTAATGCATGAACACAACTCAGATCCGCTTGCTTTGGTTGCAACCCATCAGATGACCCAGTCTCCTTATCAAACTCATCAAAACTCATACCAAAACTCTTAATTTCAACCATAAGTTTCACTATATCAGTCTTCACAGTATAGATCACCTTATCAGTCTCAACAATACTCAAACAATCAATCATCAACACCTCTTTCAATCACTTATCCATCCAATGATTATCAATCATCAGTTAACCACAACGTTTATTCTCTACCATCATCCATCCCTCAAATTGAGTATGCTCCCACAGTTAACCAACAACAACAACAACCTGAATTTTCCCAACTAGACTTAGGTCTAACTATTCTAGTGTTCAAGCAAGGTGACGATCCCATTGATGCCATCAACCATATGATGTCATTCCTATCAACTGTTGTCACATCCCGCTATCCTACTACCAATAACCAGCTGAGGAATTCGTCAAACCCTAGACAACAAGCTACCATTAATGATGGAAGAGTGACTTTACAACTAGTACAGAGGAGGCAAATTTCTTTTGCTACGGGTACAAGTAGGACCTACACTCCAGGAGCAAGTGGAAGCAATTCTGGGAAACAGAGGCCTGTTATTTGTTACAACTGCAAAGGGGAAGGACACATGTCCAAACAGTGCACTAAACCTAAAAGGAAATGGGATGATTCGTGGTTTAAGGATAAAGTACTGCTAGTACAAGCTCAAGCAAATGGTTAAATTCTACATGAGGAGGAACTAGCATTTTTAGCAGATCCAGGAACCGCAGAAGGTCAAGCCACACAGATTGTTATTACTCATAATGCTGCTTATCAAGCTGATGATTTAGATGCATATAACTCTGATTGTGATGAACTCAACACTGCCAAAGGTGCTCTCATGGCGAATTTATCTCATTATGTTTCAGATTCTCTCGCTGAGGTACACAATCCTGATAATGTGGATAACAATATGATTAATCAAGGTGTGTAGGTGATGCCGTCTTCTGAATAGTCGAATGTTGTAAACCATTCAGAGACTGAAATAACCAGTGATAGCAATATCATTCCTTATTCTTAGTATGTGACAGAATCACAACAGGCAGCTGTTCAGAATTCTAACTCATATGCATAACAAGATGCACTGATATTATTTGTGATTGAAGAACTAAAAACCCAAGTAATTAATTGCATCAAGATAAATCTGGACAATAAAAGTGTCAATGATACTTTAACTGCTGAGCTTGAAAGATATAAAGAACAAGTTAAAGTTTTGAAAGAAGGCCAAAATATTGATTTAAAGAGTAAAGATAACATTTCAGATTCATGTGAACAGTCTGTCAAGATTGATTGTCTTAAACAAACTCTTTCTAAACATTTAAAAGAAAAGGAATCTTTAATGCAAACAGTTACTCTTCTCAAAACTAATTTTAAGAAAGAAGAATCTAGAAATATTGATAAAGAAATTGCTTTAGAAAAGAAGATCAAACAGCTATATAATATTGTTTATAAAAGAGATCGATCAACACAAACTGTTCATATGTTGACGAAACCATAATTTATCTATGATCATACCACTAAACAAGCTCTAGGTTTTCAAAATCCTTTCTATCTGAAGAAAGCTCAGTAGTTGGAACCAAAGCTTTATGATGGTAATGTCGTTAAGAACACTAGTGCTATTGTGATTTCTGACTCTAAAGAGACCCTAATGCTTGCTGAAGAAAGTCGTTCAAAAATGCTTTTAAAACAACAAGATCCTATGGTTTTAGAAAAGAAAGTTTTTACCACACCAGTTGATTATGCTGTTCTCAACTAACTTTCTCAAGATTTTGAAAAATGATTTGTTCTACAAACTGAATTATCTGCTGAACAAGCCTTTTGGTCTCAGAATTCTATGAATTCTTCAGATCCTAATTCTTCTTGTAGACCCACCAAAGTTGAGGTTCCGAATGAACTTCCTAAAGTCAGCATGGTAAATACGAGTTTGAAGAAACTGAAACACCATCTTGCTGGTTTTGACGTGGTTGTCAAAGAAAGAACCACTGCCACAGCCATCACTGAGGGCTCGTAGGGGTTTGAACATACAAAAGCTTATTTTAGGGATGAAATAATTCCATTTGTAAAATCTTTGAAGGACTTATTCAATACATTCGGTCAATGTTTAATTGATGAACTTTTTGAAGTCCAAAATGACTTTCATCAAATGGAACAGGCCGTAGAACAACATTGTTTAGAGTCTAAAACATTTAAAGTTAAAATGAATCAAGTTTTAAATGAAAATGAACGTCTCTTGAAACAAGTCATTAACAAAGATATAGTGAACATAATTATGAATTCTTATGTGGAAAATGCTTCTGTGAATGTGCATGAATGTGAAAAGTGTCTCAAACTTGAGACTGAGCTTCTCAATAAAAAGGATTTCATTGAAAAAGAGACTTACGATAATCTATTCAGTAGTTTTACCACTCTTGAAAAACATTGCATCTCTTTAGAAGTTGACACTCAACTTAATCATGAAATTTTTCAAAGGGACAATTTTGTTTCAAATCAAAGTGCTCCAAGTTTTGATCAATATTTTAAATTAAATGAATTGAAAGCTCAGTCCCAAGAGAAAGACACAGTCATAAAAAAGTTAAAAGAGAGAATTAAATCTCTAAGCAGAAATATGAATGAGGATAAGATGAAAAAGGACATGGAAGAGATTAAAACAATAAATATTGAATTGGAACATAGGGTGTCAAAGCTTATTACTGAGAATGAACATTTAAAACAGACCTATAAGCAACTTTATGACTCGATCAAACCAAAACGTATTCGATCAAAAGAACAATGTGATGCTTTAGTTAGTCAAGTCAATCAAAAGTTTGTAGAAATCTCTGATTTAAATGTAAGTCTGCAGGAAAAAGATTTGGTCATTACAACTCTCAAGAATGAATTAAGCAAACTTAAAGGAAAAGATTTAGCTGATAATGTTGTTACCAAACACCCTGTTGCTCCAGAAATGCTTAAAGTTAATGTGGAACCAATAGCCCCTAAACTATTGAATAATAAGACAGCTCACTCTTATTACCTTAAGCATACTCATGAACAAGCTATGATTCTTAGGGAGGTATTAGAACAAGGAAAATCATAAAATCCTCTTAATAATCCCTTAGACTCTGCTTGTAAGTATACCAAACAAATTCAGGAGTTGCTTATAATAATTGGTCAAACCTGCCCTAGCATCAACAATTCATGTTAGGAATTTTGTATAATAGACTTAATTCTGTTAGTGTATTGTAGTTAGTTCTGCTAGTTACATAGTTAGTACTGGTAGAAGGATTATCATAGTTAGTACTGGTAGTGTTAAATAGTTAATACTGCTTATGTAATAGTTAAGTCTGCTTATGCAGAAATTAGTTAGAGTTAAAGATATGCATGAGATATCTTAGGAAAGGATATGCATTATCTTTATACGCGTTTTGTAAAGCCCATTAGGGTTTCCTTAGTCTATAAAAGGAACCCTAGGCATAGTTAGTAGATATAGTTCTACACAAGATCATAGAGATCGAATAGTAATCATAGTTTGTAATCTGTAACCTAGGCAGATTCAAAGTTTAATATAAAAGTTCTTTTGTGATATTCAATATTGTTCTTCTTAGCATTATTGATTAGATTCCGCATAATCAATAGTGTTTACTCAGTGTTTCATTATTGTTGCTTTAGAATTATCTAAAGGAGCAAACTCTTTGCAAGCTGAAGGTTTTTTCCATTCCATGTTTGGTTTTGTCGTTTTGGCTTCGTTTTTCGTCCTTTTCTTAGTTATCCGTTCCTGCATAATACAATTAGCAAAACAAGCATATATTTGGCCTTTTAAGTCCGTTTTTGGTTATTTTAGCTCGTTTTTAAAGGTAAAAGGTATGTGTAATTAAACACATACCAATACAAAAGCTATGTTCTGTGTGCTTGAACTTGAGCTAGACATCCCTTTCACTTCTGGTTCATACACCTTGAGGTTGTTGTAGAGATCATCCATGCTCAGTGTATCCAAATCAGCTTTATTCCTCCACACAACAGCATGTGTGTTCCACTCAGGTGACAAACTTCTTAATAACTTTTGATTAACATCTTCTTGTGAAAGCTTTTCATCCAAAAGCTCCAACTGACTCACAAGCTTCCGAAGCCTATCAAAAGTTTGATTAAGCATCTCTGAGCTTCAAACAATATAGTTTTCATATTGCTGCTTTAAGAGATTCCTTTGAGTCTTTCTTGTAGCTGCATTCCCACTAAATATCTTTTTAACAACTTCCAGCAACTTCTTAGCATCCTTTATAGAGTTAAACTTTAACTGATGTTCATTGGGAATGCCCATAATTAAAGTACTTCTAGCTTTCACCTCTAATATTCTCTGAGCCTTTTCTTCAGCAGCTGTAATAGGTATCTCTATCATAACTCCTTCTACAATTTTGGTTTTGGCAAGGTTGCACCATTCTCTATGACTTCCCATAATGCATAGTCTATCATTTGGATATATTATTCAATCCTCATCCTCCATATCTCATACTCACCAGGTTTGAGCATGGGAACTTTGGATGCAGCCACATGTGTACAGAATCTTGATCCATATCTTTTATCAAAAACAGGTTCTTCTTATTCACAACTTCTCAACAAGCTCTGATACAACTTGTTGATCCCACTTCAATAGATCCAATTCCTTAAGCTTGTTTAAGGGTTTATTTTATCATTAGATAAAATCTATAACAAACTATAATAGAAACTGTGTTTGAATGTAATAAAGATTATGCGGAATCTAATCTTTAATATTAAGAAGAATTATTAATGAAACAGTAATTCAATGAACATACAATTCAACAAATAAGCTCCAATATTATTAATGATAATAATATGAATACTCTTAAAGTATTAGGGTTAAAAAGACCTTGAAGCTATGAATTATACATCTATGAAGTATAAGTGCAAAAATATTAATTTTCACTTGACTTTTTCTTAGAAGAACCCTGGGGACAAGCTTTGCAGGTGTATTGGGTGGATACACCATAACAGCTGTGATTTGTTTTGGATCATTAGCTCTTTCTTTGAGAGCTTTAGCCTTTTTTTTGAGAATGTCATCGGACCAAAATATCTGTTCAGGGGTCAATTATTTCTATGGTGTGAAAGTTGCAAGATAATTCTCTTTTGAGTATTCTAGAGGTATAATCTGGACCTTTATTTTTTTACAGCATCGAGGTCTTTTCATTTTTCATTATTTTCATCCTAGTAGTCTCGACTATCTCTAGGGTATCCTCTGAGTCATGAACTATGGCTGGGGATTGATGGGTTTTGACTATTTCATGACCATTATAGAGAGCAGATTGAACTCGCATTGCTTTTAAGAGATAGAAGGGATTTTTGTAGCCTATTGCTACCTCGTTCTTTTCATCATAGTAGGGCTTTGGTTGACATAACATGTGAATTGTTTGAAGAGATTGATCTTGTTTAAATAATTTATCTTCAACCTTTTCTTTTAAAGCTTTCATGTCTAGAAAATCTTCAAGGTAATTTTTTTCTTTCTGTTTAAAATCCTTTTTCAAAGTTGTAACTTCCTCTCTCATTGACTTGTTATGGCCAATGGTAGAATTAAGTTGCATTTTTACAGAATGAAGTTCCTTTTTCAAAGATTCTTCCTTAATGTTACAGTCAGTGATAATTATTCTTAATTGTTCATCAATCTTTTGTCTACGTTCACTTAATTCAAACCTTGCCCGTCTTTCATACAGTTCAACTTGTTCCTTATATCTCGCAAGTTCAGTAGTTAATGATGCATTAACTGTGTTGCTATGCTCATTCACAGAAACACATTAGGCTATCTGTTCATGCATATAATTGATTATCATCATTAAAGCATCATTTGGTACAGAAGATACATTACTTTATACAACGCACTGCGTTGTCCTTCACATACTGCTCATACGGAATCATATTACTATCACTCGTATATTCAGCATCTGAGTCAACAATGTAGTTCGGTTGTACATCATTTTGCATCTCATGTACGTCATGATACTCACCAATACTATCTATATAGTTATCATGATCTTGTACCTCAGATAGAATATCTGAATCATATGATGGACCAGCTTCATCATAGATTGGATCGGCTGATGATAGATTTCCATAAACATGGTCTATGTAGTAGGAGCCTCATCAACATCAGAATCAAAAGCATCACATTGATCAGCTTGAAAGACGTTGTCCTCGTTGAGTGCCAAATCTTGTACTGGTTCCTCATCCACATCATCATCAAACGTGCTAGTCTGTCCACCTGCAATAAACAGTATCTGCTCTTCATCCAAAACTGCTCCATTAACTTGAGCCTGCATCAGCAACATCTTGTCTTTAAAGTATTCTGAATTCTGTGGTCGGTTTGGTTGAGTGCAGTTTCTTGCTATATGCCCTATTATTGAGACGTATAAACACTTAATCTGCCTTGCTTGACCAGGATTTGCATTGCCCACTCTATTCTGAACTCCCCCATTCCTAGCTGCAACTGCTCCTTTAGCATAATTCCCTTGACCTCTATTCTGTCTACCCTGAACATTCTGAACAACAACCATGCCATTATGAACTGTAGCTTGATTCCTTGTGTTAGATGAAGTTCGAAGTTGATTATTGGTTTGAGGAAGGTGTGTTTTGTAGGACTAGGTGAGTAAGGAAACTGTTTTGGTTAAGTTTTCAATCAAGTCATCGGTTGGGGTAAAGCCTGAATCAAGTTGTGTGTTATCAGTAAATTGTGGTTGATAGTTAACTGGAGGGACATATGCAGATGGAGGAATAACAGATGATTATGAAGGGTATTGATGAGGTGAAACATTAGACACTAAGGCAAGAGGACCAATAGCATGCTGATTGTATCTCTCCAGTATCATCTTGTTCTCATTAGCGTGTGCCTCGTGTTGCTTCAAGTAAGCATATAGCTTATCATAGTTGGATTCCTTCAATCCTCTATTTAGTTTCACTACAATCACAAATCTACCCTATTCGGGCAACATGTTGTTTACAAACTTTTAGTTAAGGAATTTGGGCATAGTTCAATCTTGATGTTCCTCATGTAGTGATGAGCTTTGTAAACCTGACATAGTAGTGGTAAATAGTTTCTCTTTTGTTCTAACGAAAGTGCTCAAATTCATCATATAGTTGTGATTCACGGTCATCTTTGGTTAAGTCAGAACCTTCCTGGAGCATCTTCACATTTTCCCAGATATCTTTTGCATCAGTGTAATGATTGATGAGTGTGTAGATGTCTTTTGGTAACCCTTGAAGTAGGATATTTTTTACACGAATGTCAGCTTTAAACCTATCCTTTTCTTTGGGTGAAAGGTCTGCCAAGACTCTATCCTGTTCTGGACCTAGATGAAGTGCACCTTCCTCACCTTCAGCAAGTGTTTCTCTAAACTTTCCCATCTTAAATGATCCTTCATCAATCGACTTAAGTATGTTCTATCCATTATCTTTCCCTTGACAATACAAACGAAAACGTTGTTGCTAGGACGCAAAGTCAGACCTATCAAGCATAGTTGGCCGAGTATCGGAACTGGCACTTTGGATATCTTCAAAAAGATTAGCCATCTTAATTGATTGTGAAATGATATGAGTTGATCGTTCAATGATTAGCGAGTGTATGTTAAAAGTGGTGAAGTTAAATTAGATGTTTTGTTGTTTCGGTTTGTTAAGTTTTAAGTTTGAAAGTAAGAAAAAAATGTCCAAGTGTCCAAATAGTGTCAAACTGCTGCCTAGGATGTCAAACCGCTGCCTAGACAAACCACCGTTAAGAGAAAAAGTTAACCCAAACCGCTACTGTCAAACCGTTATGAAGAAATCACTGACAAACCACTGTTGAGAATCAAACCGCAGGAGGTTCGTTTAGTAAACCGCTTTGAGTTATAAATCGTCAACCAACCTATGGACAAAACCGCTATATAAACCGCCATTGTCAAACGCTACTAGTAAAAAACCGTTCGAGTTACTAAATTACCAAAACCGCTACGAAGACTAATGACTAAACCGTCGCCAAGAAATCAAATTGGCAGAGGTTTGTTTCCCAAATCGCCTTAAGAAAAAAATAATCTTTGAAACTTGTAAACCGCTGCCTTCAAACCACTGTTACTAGAAGACACGCTATCCCTATCTATCTGACAAGCCGCTATCAAATAAGACAAACCTCTATGCTAATAGGACAAACCGCTGACACAGTACGAACTGACAACCCACCAGCAATATTACTTGCTCTGCCAAACCGATGCGATAAACAAATAACAGATTGCAAACTGCGGCTTAAAAACTTTACATTTTCACTAAAAACACCTAAAAAACGCACTAAAAATACCCTTTTTCGAATGTTTTTTATTGATTTCTTTGACACTGAGTTCTTATAGGCTATAACTACTAGAAAAACACCTAAACTTTAACACAACAAAGATTAAACTCTAGGAAAAATAAAGAACAAGCTAAAGAGCCTATAAAGTACACTTTTGATCTAAACCAAGCAACAAAACGCACATACACACTAGTTAATCATCCTATAGCTCTAATACCAATTGTAGGATATTGGAAATCATAACACAATGGAAGGATTGAGGATAAGCCGATTTCTAGAGAGGAAAGTTCTAGTGAGAGGAAAATAGAATGCTTGTATATTGAAATGACTAACCACCTCTTCTAACACATGTAAGAGGCTTATATAGGTGTTACAAAACTGGCTCAATGGCCATGGGAATGGGCTTACACGTTGGGTTTATTACCCATCCCATTACCGCATGTCATATGCTTTACATTAAACTACGAGCTAAGATAAACGGTAAAATACATGAGGTGACCGAGTCTTTTTCTTGTATCTAACGATATACGGTATGGATATTCTAACTTTCACTAAAAGTAATAAACCAACAAGGCAGCTGAATCACGCATACATGGCCGTAATGACGGAATAGACATACATGACTCGATCACATCCTCATTCGAGTAAAACCCAAGGCTAATGAAAGTTACTAGAATAAAGGAGAGGAGCTAGAGAGTATTTTCATCATTTTCTAAATTTTTATTTCTAAAGGGGAAAAGAGAAATGGGAGGGGGGAGTAAGTGTTACAAAGACAAGACATGTATATATACTCCTACAAAATGAGTATATATACTTATTACAAAACTATTATATTTTCCCTACACTTAGTCAAATCTTGGTCAACTTAACCAAGATAGACTTTATTACATCAAAACTACTAATAAAACTACAAACTAAACTATGACCAATTCATAATAACAATTAACACTTTTTATCGTTTCTAACAACATATAAGACGTATCAACGAATAATCGTTCCTTGATATAATTCCTTTGGTTTAAACTATGACCAATTCATAATAATAATTAACATTTTTTTCATTTTTTTCATAACTACGAAACTCGGTGTAATTTCACCATCTCCACGATCATAATAATTTCGGATAATTCCTTCAATTTTTCTTTATTCTTCGGACTTATCAATAATTATGATGGTAGTAAATATACATGAGTTTTGACTACTTTATACATTCCCATTTGCAATGTGCAAATTTCTTCCCAACCGTACCAAAGATAGAAAATTAACACAAGACTCGGGAAATACATACTTTACACTTTAAGTAACTAGTAACTGATAAATGGACTTAATCTAACAGGGTAGGCTAGGGTGTAAAGGTGTAACAAAACAAACAGTTAGTGTTATTCCTAAAGGATTGGCTCTATTGGTTTTCCTAGGGGTATCTTACTCTTAAGATGAGAGTAAACAAAGGGTTTATACGGGGATTTAACTAACCAGTATAGTTAGTTAATAAAACAACATATATAGGATTTTTGGTTGTAATCCTAGAAATTTACCAATTTAAATAAGTTACTCCATCTAAATCAATTGTACTCATCACTGTGATCTTGAATAGATATACCAAGCCAAGTTCTAAAGTCTACAACATCACCGGCACACTTATATTTTTGTGGGTTTGGGTAAACATTTGGAAACGGATAAGGTTAAATCCTCACAATATCTAATAAGGGTTGTTGTATGCAGGTTATGTAACAAATAATTTCACAAAAGTATGCTTGAAATTTTTTTAACTTTGAGCATAATTTAAGCATTATAGTGTAAAAAATAGGACAAGTATGCATTCTAATTCCCATCTCCCACTTGAATTATACAACGTCCTCGTTGTATAGATAAAATATTAAAAACGGGAATTAAAAGAATTAGAATGAGAAACTCCCCTAATATTTTGCTTGGTAGATTCTCCAAGTTGAGCTTATGACCAAGAATGTATGTTGTAAATGCGTCTTAATGCCTGAATAACTAAAATTTCACATAGGATTCCAGATGATCGATACTTCACAACTTTGTCAATTTCTTTTCCAGCGAGGTCCTGTGCAAAATATAGGAAAAACATGCAAAATCCTATCTCGGTACCTACGGTTAATTAAATAAACTAAACAAAATGTATAGGAGACCAATATGCCATATCCATAAACTAGAATACGCCGTATAGAGACTTGTAAAAAGTATCTAAATACGGGTCAGTCTGTTGAATACGCCATATCATGTACATGAATAGGCCGTATAGACAGAACTGACAATATTGTTTAAAGTGCATAAAATAAAGGACTGATAACGTCCAGACATTCAATACACTGAATGGTATGGAGCGGATACGTCGTATTAATGTCTGGGAAGACAGAATTGATAAAAATAAATAACAATTCAGGTTGATCTCGGGAAGCACTTTTGTTTCAGCTATTCTTTAAGTTAGACTTTTTCCTACCAGCTTTCTTCACACTTGTAAACACACTCTCTCTCTCAATTCCGCTCTTAATTTGGATAGGGTGCTAGGTTTCGTAATCTACCAACGAGCTATGGTGCTGAACTTACTGCCAGTCTTGTTCTATCATACATAAACAAGTCAAGACGTTACATCATAACATATATACAAAAATGGGAACCTGTTTAAAGTTAGATACATCATGATATGAATAATAATTGTACAAAAGATAGAAACAAAAAGATAAGGGATATAAGAATCAAGGGTCTGGCTGGTCCTTGTCTCTCTAGTCCACTGTCTAACCCTAAGTCTATGATATGGTACATGGGTCTTAGAATACCGTACGTAGGTAGCTCTAGCAGAGTCTAATAGCTGTGATATGCCTTCGGCTACCCACACGGTAAATTTGAAAAGTCTCTAGCCATTGCGTCCACCACCTCTCGCTGCTCCCCTAGGCTAACCTGAATCTCATGAACATCCTCCTCAAGTCTAGCTAACCTCTATGATATAGTCCTAGTAGCTGGTGGTGGCTGAGGTGTCTGAACGGGTGCCTGAACAGCCTAAGCACCCTCATCAACATCTGAGGCATCCTCAGCACCCCCTGGGGCAGCGGCCGTAGCAATTGGCTGCCTCTCTGCACCCTGAGCTACCCAAGTCCAGTCATCTCCTACCTCCATACAGATGTTGAGCTTAACAAGCTCACCCATATCAATCACTGTAAGCTCACGAGTCACAACGGATAATCCTCTTAGTCCATCATCATTGACCAGACCAAAGTGATGAGCAAGTCACCTAATAAAATGTCCACCTGATAACCTAGCATCGCTCTTCCTCCCCTCAGCATGCCTGAACAAGTACTGTGCTAATAAATATAAGATGTTAGTTGTCCCCCGATCCATACTACATAGATAGAATAGGTCAGTGACAGTTACCTTTTCAGGTGCCTGCCCCCTCCCAGAAATGTTGTATGAGATCAACCTGTGACACATCCTCCGCAGCGGATCTCTAATGTATGTATAAGAGGGAGCATCTCTCAAAAATTCCCTGTCAGAAGAAATCTCTATCCAGTAATCATTGAGATCCCCCTTAACGTGGATCACTCTCTCACTCCCCAACCAGTATGCCTCAAATTCGTCCTCTGCCATCTCCTCGACAGTATGCAAACCTATAGCTAGAATAAAATGTCTCCAAGTCATACTACTTCTAGCACCTCCCAACTGAAAACACAAAGTACCAGCCGCATCTAACCCCATCTCGTCCCCGATCCTGCAGGTGCTGAGGAACTCGAGTATAAACTCACGAACTAAAGGTGCTCGGAACTCAAACAACCTCCTCCAAACGCGACTAACAAATATCTCCTACCCATCATCCCTAGTATAGACCATCCCCACCCTCTTGGCCAAATCTTGTCTCATATCAGGAGTTAATCCCTCAAAGTCTAGTACATGTACCCGGTTAACTGACCTACCGAATATCGTCTCAAGCCTCTGCTTAAAATCATGCACTATCTCCTCGGTGTATCCCTCCACCTAATATCAAAGCCATAAGTGTCTCTGATCACGAGGTGGTAGAGGTGCCATATTTGCAAAATCAATGAGATAAGTACACAGATTATGAATTTTAACCTTTTTGTTCTGAGAGCAGATACGGCGTATTCAGATATGATACACCGTATGTAGATCTATAGTCAATACGCCGTATAGGTATAATTCAATACGGCATATGGGATTCAAAACGCGAGATCATTGGCTGATCAATACACCATATTCAATTTTCTGAATAAGTCGTATTAATATTTTGAAATTTGGGTGAAATTAAGTTAATACGCCGGATCAATTTTAGTAGATACGTCGTATTGCTCTGTAGTTTAAAACGAAAAAGGGTTTCCTAATTCTACCCATTATCAATTCTTAAAACGTCTTAACTTATTTGCAAGGGATTAAAGGGACACAAGCAACATGGCGAAAAAAACTCTTTTATCAAATTCCATAATCGAAACCCTAGCCCTAATTCTAATTTAATTTGAAAATCAAAAATTAAAAGGGAAAGAGGAAGAACACATTACCGTGTGCTTTTAACTGAGAAGAGAACGATTATGACTCAAAAACAATGATCTCTAAGAATTTTTTACCACGGTTAATTATTGTGTAAAAAGGTGTGTGTGAAACAGATCCGGCGTATCAGTTAGGGTTTTATACCCAAACTCGATACGCCGTATTTGTTTTTGTTCAATACGCCGTATTGGGCGAATTTCGTTGACTTAGTCAACTCAGTTATAAAAACAGTGGATACGGCATATAGGTGTTTGTCTAATACGTTGTATCCGTTCTTGGAGACCAATTTTCCCTAAATATAGCAAAGTAAAGAAAACGTACCTTGGCCTTCGCAACTTCCTTGTGTAAATACCATCCTTATAATATCATTTAAGGTCGAATAGGATGCCAAACGGCACATATAAGTTCTCAATGAGATTTAGTAGCATCCCGTTGTTAAGATAATTCCAAGCCATGATATTAACATCCAATTCCATGACAAAACTTTCCATAATTAAAATTTTATTGATTTTATCGTGACTTGCTTTCAGAAGTTTATTTGACCCTTGTGTGTTTACACTATCCCCTGAAGACTGTATTATATCGATTTCATTATCATCATTGTCCTTATCCAACTTTAGATCATCGGGATAGATTATGTTGAAAGGAAATAGATCATTAAAGTTCAAAATGTTTTGTTCCACTTCATTATATTCGGAAAATGATGTTTCATCTTTCAAATCAAATTCATCGATATGTTGAGGGCTTAAAGTGGGTTCAGTTAAGAAATCTGATTTAGACATTAGAGCATCATTGTAAACAATGGCCATAAATTCATTCATAAAATCTTTAAAGAAGTCTAAATCATCAAAACAACTGACCTTTGGCTCAGGTGATGGAAATGAAGGCATATTAACTTTTCATTATCATTTTCCGAATCTGTTTTCAAATCATTGACAGAAATTATTTTATAAGAAAATGAGTTTTTGTCAAAAATTACCATGTAATCTTCATCGTCGTATTCGTCAAATGATATTTTAAATTCAATTTTATCGTTTTTAAGAGAACTTACAATGGGTTCACACGAGAGTGTTTTTCAGATAACAACTCGTCATTAAAGACTATAGCTGGGAATTCGGTTTCAACGGATTTGAGGTCGTGAATGTCTTCATCATACCAGATCTTACCATACTTAGCAGTTTCTCAGTTATACATCTTACCAAGCCGATGAGCTTTTTCTTCTTCGAGCCTGATGTATTCTTCCATAGTAATGTTTGGGTTTTCCGTCCTATAATAAACTTGCTAGGAAAGAAAACTGTCAAATAACTTATACGTTGTATTCAGTAAACTGAATATGCCATATTACACAAACACAATAAACAAACAAACATGATTATAAACTATTTTAAACTACACTAATCCTAAGGGTTAGATCTAATCTAATGTTAAAAACCAAAATATCGAATAAAAATCAAAATTAAATTTTCACTCCCTGGCAACGGCGCCAAAAACTTGATGTGTAATTATGTGATTGTAATTTATGTTTCAAGTTTTAAATTTATATTTTGCCGACTTAAACAAAAACAACACTTTAACAGGCTGTGTACCCGGTCAGATGGGAGTTTCGTTGTAAGTAGGGTGTCGATCACTAAGAGAAAGAAACAATCTTTCAATTTATTAATATTTTGGTTATCTAAACTAAGTTAATTCCATTTTATGTTAAACCTATGGTAAACTTATGTTAATCCAAAATCTATCGGATAAGGGGGGTTTTCAGCCTGAGAGTCTAGCACGGGTTTTGTGGTGACTAAAATCAACTTAAGACACTAAAACACACGCAAGTAAATTAACAGAAGATAAAATAGCGGTCTAGCCAAATATAAGAAAACTCTATTAACCATCATTAATCCAATCAGAACGTTGGTTTGTTTATCTAGTGCAATGATTAAAGCAATGGTGATCTTGTTAAACCCTAGCTCATAGAGACTTTATGTTAGCCTTAATTTTATATAAGTCGAACAAGAATGTTATCGACCTTATTAGTCTTAACCAGTCTTGTTAAGTAATAGGCTAGTCGGGGTAAACGGGCTTGGATTGTAATCTAATATTGTCTAAGTTTAGGGCTCTTAGCCTACTTTAAGCCAAGCCCGGCCTAAGTAGAAAAACCCATATGTCACTTATGGCTCAAGGATATAAATAGAACCCTCTCCACACATGGAGAGGGTGTTGGTTGCCATTTCTCACATTTCATGTGTGTGTAACCATACCATTCTCTCTAATCTAATCTTTCTCTCTTGTTTCTCTCTCTAGTTTCTCTCTCTACTTTTCTTTATTCTTTTCTAGATTATTGCTTATTGGTATGGCTTATTGTTGTGATATGGGTTAAGTCTTGGGATAACATTTGGTATCACTCGCCACGGGTGGATTTAGTGATTGTGTTTTGCTTATTGTCGGGCTTATTTCAGCTTATTTTCAACTTATTTTTTCTTTCCTTCGTAGTTTTTTTTCTCCAAAAATCATATCTAGCCTTCTTTTAAACATACGTGATTATTTGGGCTTAATAACGTACAATATCATTTGGGCTTTTACTATTCTTAACGCTTTTGTTTCAAACTATGTTTTTTTGTTCTATTTTGCACTAGTTAATCCAATAAGGGTGCGTTTTTTGGATTAGTCAAATAAAAACAAGAGACACATCAAATAATTTAGTAACAGTTTTGTAACTTTTAGTTCTATATTTCCTATCCCCTTTGTTTTACCTTTTCATGAGTTTTGTAGTTTTAAGTTCTGTTTTGTGGCTTATTTTAGCTTAAAATAGCTTTTCATATAGCTTATTTTCAAGCTTATTTCGGTAAGCTTATTGTGGTTGGCTTATTTATTTGTGGTCCTCACCGTTTCAACAAGAGACAAGCACAAGACCAAGATCCACAATATTAGCAACAAGAACATTTACGTTTTGGTGGTTTCAGCTAATGACAAGAAGACGAAAAGGACGATAGTACGTTTTGGTTACTTATGGAGGAACCAAACAACTCAAGCATAACCAACCGAACAACTCCTATCTTGTTGGAACCGAACAACTTGCAACCGTTGCAACCGAACAACTCACAAGCAAGATGAACCGAACAGCTATACCGAACAACTAACGCTTGTGTGACACCGAGCAACTTGTGCCTTGTGAGCCAAACAACTCATCAACAGATCAACTTATATCATTTGTAAAGGCGAACAACTTGTCTCAAGAAAGAACCGAACAACCACAAGATTTTGGAACTGAACAACCTTAATACCGAACAACTCAAGACTCCTTACAAACCGAACAACTTGTACCGAACAACTTTCAAACATTAGGAATCAATTCATACTAGTTTATACAAGTTTTTGGTTCATTTCGTGTTGTTTTGGTTTTTCCGTTTCGAGTGTCGGTTAACTACGGGATTTCTTTCATATACCATTGCGTTCATGATCTCGTTTCGATCAGCGTGGTATATTCACACTAAACCAACGATCACCGTATGAGTCCGGGAGAGTAAATTTTCATTCGTTGCATTTTTTGTAAAATTTTCAAACGTAAATGACATGAAACAGGAGGGAATGTCGGTTTTTTTTATTAACTTGATTTCAAAATTGGCAAAATCGGCCCCTGGATTTCAAGACATTTCACCATTCGTCCTTTGTTAGCTTTTATGACCCTCTTTGTTAAAACAACTTTACATCGTTAGTCATTCTTTTCATAAAATAGCCCGTTTGTCCTCAAAAGTGAATCGTCATTGCACCGTTTGTCCCTATTTGAGTTTTAATCAACCGTTTCTCATTTAAAGTTCAACGTTTGTGCACCGTTCGTCGTTTTAGCTCATTTTTCGCCAACAAAAGCTCATGTACTTCAATTTCAATAACGATTTCATCAACAAATAATTATTGTTTTACGGTTTATTCTTGATTTTGTAAAATCCCGTAGAAGATTCCATTCTTTTCTCGGTTTAAATCCAAGACTTGTAAAATCCCGTGAACATTAATTGATATCAATCCACAACAACAATCACTTTACCTACTTAAGATCCGATATCCATTCACAACATCAAAATGTCAAATACCAATACCAATTTGCCAACTCAAACATCGAGTGTTCTTGAATGACATAGTTTTTGTGTTCAATTTCTAAAGTTTAGTGAAGACAAAACCTTGCAAAGAATTACATGTATGAACAGTCTTTCGAGGCAACTCAGTCACAATTTAAAAGTTTCTCACGGATACTTTACAAGATTTTGTCCAATGCTATCCTTCAAAGAGCACATTTCTCAAGACTTGGATTTACTAGACCACCATCTTACCAAAGAAAATATTTCTAAACTGATTGCTAAGACTACTTTGAAAAAATCAGAACATGTTTACAAATGCTTTCAATTCAGAATTCAAAGCGCGTATGCAGATAAATATACAAGATTTGATGCTCAATCCTTTACGATGCAATGATCTTTAACATGGATTCCATTGGGAAATACATGCATGAGATAACTCTTCATCAAAAAAAAAAAAAAAAACAACGAACCTCCACAAGTGTTGAAACAAAAGAAGTGGCAAACACAAAGAAGAACATTCAAATCTAATTCCAGCATTGATGTTGATTATTGAAAGTGATTTAGTTGTCATAACAACAACACTTGTTCTGAGAAAGACGACAGTTAATTCGGAGACTGCATTTAGAAATTACTAAAGGAAAGCAGCCTGAATTCTGAAACAAAGATGTGCATGCAATCGAAATACAAGATGTCAAAAGCAAAAAGAAAGATGCATGGAATATTTATATCTCTTCATTCACACCTTCAGTTCTTTTAAAGAGGACTTAAAAGGCACTCGTATTAAACATGGATTCAAAGGGCATTCATGTCACTCTTTGGTGAATATAATGAGACTTTCACAAGTAGGATGCTTCTCAACGTAGATCAACTACAAAAGAAACTTGACAAAGATGAATTTCAAGAAGATGGATCCATGGCAGCCTTTTGGGTGGTAAACAACCAGTTTTAGAAGTTCATCAATTCATAGTTTACTTTGGATTATGACAGTCAAATGACAGACAAGTACTTTGTTGAATACACTTGAATCGAGGTTAAACACTTCAGAGATACACTACTCCAACACATGGGTAATGTCAAGAAGTTCGTTGCTGAAAGAACACATCATCAAAGACAGTATGATAGACGGGTGAATAAAAGACAGATGCAGACGTAAGAGAGTAAGATTGATACGGGTACAGAGTAGATGTTGAATTGAGTTGTCCACAAATACGCAGTAGGACAGAATCAGAAGTGCAAGATGAAAGCAGCAGGTCAGGGAATGATACAGATACTGATGATGTAGATATCAGACCCATATATGATGAAGAGCCAATGGCTGAGGTGTAATTGACTGATGAATGTAATATCTTTGCTATAGGACAACAACATACTTAGCAACCTGAAATCATTAATGAAGGTAGGGTTGACCAATATACTGAGCAATGTTAAGTTAAAAGTCATATGCTTGATTCATCATTTGATAACCAGACAACTGAATACTCAAAACAATCACTCGAGTCTGAAAATATTTTACTCAAAAACACTGTTTCCTAATTTCAAAAGGTCTTTTCAAGAATGAAAGCACACTGTATTGCTCTTGAACTTAAATATCAAAATCAAGCTTTAAAATCGGGGCAACATGGTTAAATTTTGAATGAAACAAGTAATAAAGCCAAGTTTAATTTTTTTTTGAAGCTTTTGAAACAATAAACATCTAATTAGAACATAGTGTGGCTAAATTACATACACAGAATGAGCATTTAAATAAGGAAAATGAGACTTTGAAAAAGTATTACAAAGATTTGTATGATTCTATCAAAATTACGAGATCTAAGACTATAGAACAGACAACTTCTTTGCTTATAAATAATGCTGATTTAAAAGCTCAGATTCAGAAAAAGGATTTTGCAATTGCTGCTTTAAAAAATGACTTAAAGAAGTTAAAAGGAAAGAGTGTAGATACTAAGTTTGCTAAAACATCAGTCTTGGGGAAACCGGTGTTATAATCACTAAGAAACCAATTAGTTGTTAGACAACCGAATGCATTTAAATCTGAAAGGCCTCAAATGTCAAAACAACGGTTTGCCTCCCAAGTTGATGTGAATAACAATTCGTCAAGACCAGTAACTCAACACTGTTTGCCTAAGAGAAGAGAATCCGCTTTTGCAAAACCTTATCATATGATTGCATCTAGCGAATCTAGGAATAGTTCTAAGAACATGCCAAGATTTAGTTCAAATGACATGTATCATAATCACTATCTAGATGAAGCTAGGAAAAAGACACAAGAAAGAGATAGGAACTCAAAAACTAGTGTGATGTCTTCTGCTAGATTTCAAAGCACTGCTGATGATAGCAAACCAAAACCTAGGAGCACTAATCACTCAACTAGGAGTTTGCCTGTATCTAAGAGTAGTTGCGTAACGATAACGGTCGTGCCCAAAGCAGATCAATCTAAGAGTTCTAGTTCTTTTTCAGATTTTAAACACTTTGTTTGTTCTACATGTCATAAGTGTCTCTTTTATGCAAATCATGATGTTTGTATAACAAAACTCCTGAAGGAAGTGAATTCACGTACTAAGATTCAATCCCATAAGACCAGAAACCGTAACAAACCGGTAGATCAAAAGAGTTATACTCATAAACCTGGTAGGCAGATCTTTATAGGACATAGATTTTCTCTTAATAAGACTTCCGATGTGTATGAGAAAACATCTCCTAGATCTGATCTTAGGTGGAAACCCACGAGTATAATTTTCAAATCTGTTGGTCTTAGGTGGATTCCTACAGGAAAGTTATTCGATTCTTGCACAAGCAAGGTTGACAGTAAACCCACACACGGTTCAAATATAGATATCCTTAATATTCATGAAAGTAAATAAACTCTGGATTTAAGTGCAGGTACATCAATCAATGTTCAGAAGGAACAAAGTCTTGATTTAAGTGCAGGTACCTTTTGTAATTTCAACAAGGAAAATCTCAGAGTTTGGTTGTTGAAAAAGCTGATATCTCAAAAACCAGTGTCATAGTGGATTCACAAATGATGATATTATGATGACGTTTGATCACAACAGATCAAGCCTCGAACCTCAATGTCAGATGACATTTGAACAAAACGGTTCAAGCCTCGTACCACAACGTCAACAAAAGTTCCTTCAGCAAATATGATAGTCAAGACATTAATGATAGAATTGGAAAGTCTATTCGGTCATTTGTTTGACGAATATTTCAATGGAGTAAATCAAGTTGTTTCAAAGGCTTTCACTGTTACTGCTGCTGATACACCCGATAAACGTCAACAACAACCAGATTCACCTCTATCTACTTCGACTCTAGCAACAACTGTCACTGCTGATGGAAACTTTGACGTGTATATATTTTTTTTCTCTTTATTTTTATTTATAAATTCAACAAAAAGAAAATACAAAAATATAAAATCTATAAAAACAAAATATAAAATCAGAAAATTTCAAAAATACCAAAAAGAATCTTCTTGACATGTCTCTTGGATTTGATAACATTTACGTACCTAGAAATGCTGATTAACATCGACACGGGCGTGTAAATGAAGTTCGAGCAAGAGTTTTGATAAGTGTAAAATACACATATCTATTTATACCTAAAATAACCCAATTAAACCCAAAACAGACCAAAAATGGCAAACGATAACATTTACGTACCTAGAAATGTTGATTAACATCGACACGGGCGTGTAAATGAAGTTCGAGCGAGAGTTTCAAATGCTTTCAAAACATGTCATTTCTAAATTTTTCTCTATGACTTATGTACATTTCAGTACATAACTCGGTTCTGAATGTAATAGGGAAGTGTACGCCTCAGTGCGCTTCCTCTAAAATAGAAGAGAAGTCTTCTATCATGTTTTTAAAATCGTTGAACATAATTTTCCAAAAAAACTTGGTTTCAATGTCAAACGTCTACAAATAATTTGTGTATTTTTTTCCATAAAAAGTGGTATTTGTTAAAATTGTGTGTTCAACACTCCCTTCCTCGAATAATTTTCAAAGAATTGTAGTACGTAGAATGTCATTTTATGTGAATCAATTTCAGAGGGGAGCTTTCCTTAAAACAAAGCCTTTTAATGTGTCGGATACATCTCAATCTCATAAATGTCAATTTTATGTACCCAAACACATTTTGTGAAATAAAAATGTGGAAACTTATAATGTCAATTATTCATATACATTGTTCACTTAGGCATCTCACTCCGTCTTCAACATTTTGTGTTGTCATATCAATTTTTCATTCCAATGAAGTTTTAATAAAATTTGGTATCCCACATGTACTGTTGAAGGGGAGCTATCGGAATCTGAATTCATGCAATATCGTGGTATAATTTTTCTCCCCATGGAATTTTTCATGTCAAATTTTAATCAATTAGTATTTCAAATACTAAGTGTTTTATTATTTAAAATAAGGGGAGAAAATGTGATTAAAATATGTTATAGACGAATGTGATCTTTAAGACTCTAAGTGCAACTCTTTCCTTCATGTGCTAAACAATTTCGAATCTCGGAGCACATGTGTAGGGGGAGTATTTGAAAATAACAATGTCAGAAAATGGTTTTATGGTTCGATCTCTATACCCAACAACCTATTAATTTCACGACGATTCTGAAGTCATAAGGTGGTTAGGTTAGGTATAAGTCCTACGATCTAACCAGAACCGGAGGGATCTACCCAAGGACACTCCATAGTTAGAAATAGCAGTCCTTAGGTATGATTGGAGAAGAATGTGTATAAGGGAAGAATACCGACTAAGATTGAGCTAACACTGGAACAATCACAACAAGGTGTTAGTAATGACGTCTTGGTAAGCATTGAAGGGGTTGAAGAATGAAAAAGAAATGTATAGATAAAGGGTGAAAAGAAAGAAGCCCTCCTTACACCTTAGGCAGAAACCGGGTCAATACATAATCTATCAAAATCACAATGATGATTGTTGATATTAAAGAAAGTCGTCATGGACCCAGTGATGCAATGCACAACCCTTCCCAGCCATTCGGGTTTCTCTCAAAAGAAACTTGTCTCATTTGTCACGGAGATACACACGTTATCTATTGACATCTCACTCCGAGATTGTTGATATTGAATAGGTGGCAGTCTGCTCCAGCCTCCGATTACTAAAACCAAAAGTGCACAAATCGAGTCTAGAGCCAAGAAGAGATCAAAGTATAAATCTCATTAGGACACAATGTCAAAATACACTTGTTGAACACCATAAAGTTCACAAGTTGTAACAAAGAGTCCTACGCATTATCCTTGAGATCTTGCCAGAACATCCGAGTGATACTTAAGTATTCACAGTGAAGATGGAAATCCTGCTTGAGCCAACATCAAACAAGCTCTTGGTAGGTGACTTGCAAGATTCTATATGAATCAAGCTTGTGATAAACAGATAGCAAATTTTGGTCCAGTAAATGAATTGAACGACTTAATCCAGAAAGAAGTACTACTGATTTTCAACTCTTACCATGTTGTCTGCTTATGAGACGTTCCGGTAAAATGAGATCTAGCAAGCAAGGTGAATCTAAATACACTGTGTTAAAAGATCCTACGCTTTGACTGGAAACACTGGCAAGGAGATTCCTTTGAATCTTACCTGATCACAGTATAGTAGTTATACTATTAAAACGAAACCGAGTTTAATGCAACCGAACTCAAGATGAATGATAAAGCCAAATTCATCTTTTATTGCTAACTGTTTTATTTCATGATAAGACGACGGTGTTGCAGCCTCATTCAGCAATGTCGGATCATAAACACATGCCATACTCCAGCCTCAAAGTCATCATTCTAATCCAAGATAGTTGATTCTAATCTTCCCCATCATCAAAGAGCCTCAAAGTCAATTAAAGAATCGTATTTTGGGAAGATTGTTAGACTTATAATCATATATGTCAAATAAGAATGTAACAAGTATGAGCATGTTGGTCAAGAGCACAAGTTGATCAAGGAAGTCAAATCAAGTTGACTCAAGTCAAGAGATGATGCAAGAAAAGATCTAAGAACTCAAGTCAAAAGATAAAGGCTCAAAATCAAGATCACAAAGCATGAAATGAACAAAGCCGTTACAAACAACCAAAACCATAACAAGGCAAAGCATAAATGTCAAACTTCATATCTTCAATGTCATCGCAGTGGATACAGAGAAGTTTGAAGAAAAGACCTCAACATTGGGGATTTGGTTTTAGCCTAATTATATAATGTCAAACAAGATTACGTCCTTAGAAGAGTCAAACTAGTCTTGTATTGTAAAGCAAGTCGGGTTCAACGCTTGGATTGTAATCTAATATGTCCGTTGTTTTTTGGGCTCAAAGCCCAAGTTAAACCAAGCCCGGCCCGTTAGAAAGCCCAAGTGCCAAGCTTAAGGCAAAAGGGTATAAATATCCCTTCACCACACTTGGTGAAGGGTGTTGGTTGCATTTTCCCATAACTTGTAATTCTCCATTTTCTCTCTAATCTAACTTTCTTCTTGTTTCTCTCTCTACTTTCTCTCTCTAAGATTTCTTCTCATTTTCTAGCAATTTGGTAAAGAATATAGTTGTGTAATGGATTAACTAGTGGGATAACAGAAACCGGTACAATTTACACTTTAGACCCTTGGCGGTATTTTCTCCAACGGCTTTATAGTGGTACTATCTTTGCCCAGCGGTACTAACTTTGTATTATCGGTACTAACTTTTGTCAACCAAAGAATGAGCATGTCTGGCAACAAGAGTTCTTCAGTACCATCTATATCTCTTTCCAATGACTCTCTAAAACCCAAATAACTCTATGAAATTCTTCACCATGGTCAAAATCCTCCTACTTAAAATACTTCATACAAACTGTATAACAAATCATCTTGCCTCCCCTTAATTATAGCTACAGATTCAATAATCCAATGCTAACCACCAAAAAGTTAAATCTTGTGACATCAAAACCCTTATTTTTTTGTTTTGGGGGGGGAGAAAAAGGTCTGCAACATTATGATCAGTGTGAATCTTGATAACTTCTATCAGTCTTTTCTCATAGCAATCTCTTATAAAATGAAATCGAATTTCGATATGCTTGGTCCTAGAATGAGCAACATGATTCTTGATAACACTTATAGTGCTCTCATTATCAATATGGATTTTGGTGTTCATGAAATTGAAACCATAATCCATCATCTGATTCTGTATCCATAATACTTGCCCACAATAGTTAGCAGCTGCAACATATTCTGCCTCAGTAGTAGAATTTGCCATAATAGTCTGCTTCTTGCATTGCCAAGATATCAATCTTCTACCAAGAAATTGACAGCCACCTATTGTTGATTTTCTGTCAAGACTGGCTCCTCCATAGTCACTATCTGAGTAAGCTTCAAGTTCAAAAGGTGAATCCCTAGGATACCATAAACCTAATTTGGGTTGATGTTTGAGGTACCTAAAAATCCTTTTTACTGCATTTAAGTGTGAGGCTTTTGGAGTGACTTGAAATCTAGCACAGGCACAGACAGCAAACATGATGTCTGGCCTTGATGCAGTTAAATACATTAGAGAGCCAATCATAGACCTGTAGACATGTACATCTACATCTACACCATCTTCATCCTTGACCAGTGGTTTATTAGACTTTAATAAGATAGTAGCTGTTCTGATGGACCAAAAATCAAACTTCTTAAGGATGGCAGCTACATACTTATCCTGACTAATAAAGATTCCATCAGGTTGTTGCTTCACTTGAAGTCCCAAAAAGAAAGTGAGTTCACCCATGGAGCTCATTTAGAATCTTGTGTGCATACAATCTTCAAACTCTGTACACATAGACTACTTTGTAGAACCAAAAATAATGTCATCCACATACACTTAGACTAACATAATGTCACTCTTTTTCTTCTTGATAAATAATGTTTTGTCTATGGTACCTCTCCTAAAACCATTTTCCATCAGAAAAGAAGAAAGTGTCTCATACTAAGCTTTAGGGGCTTGATGAAGACCATAAAGAGCTTTAATCACCTTATAGACTTTGTTTGGATGAGCTGGATCAACAAAGCCTGGAGGTTGGCAAATCAACAAGTATCCAAACCTTCTGTAATTTGAACTACATCAATTCCTCTTGCATTGCTTCAACCCAGCTTTCATCTTGTAAGGCTTGTGATATATTCTTGGGTTCTTCTTGGGAGAGAAAGCATGCTAACAAACAGTTCTGATGATCTTTGTGATTAGTTCTATTTTTTTGGAGATGTAGCTCACCAATGCTTGTTGTGCTGAAGAAGCCTTTTGAGTCTTTCCTCTTGTTTGAACTGCTGACTTAGGATCTCCTAGAATTTAATCTTTTGGATGATTCTTATAAATTCTGAGTGTGGGAATAGGACTGACATTAATGGTGTCATCCAAATTGTTGAAATCAGCCACTGCACCCACATTCTCATCATCATAGGCTCCATTGAATATGCCATCACTCGAAAATGCATCAGAATAATCTTCCAAATCAGGCATATTTAGATCAATGGGTAAATCAGCATTAGGGAGAGTAGATGCATCAATAGGTATTTTTCCTCTAAGATAGACAAATGATGATTCACCAGCATTTGCACCTGTGGGTGTACTAGCAGCACTAACATACGGCGTGGTAGCAGTACTAACAGATGACCTACCATTACTAAGTTTGTTAATACTGGTAGTTTGAGCTGCCCTCTTTTGAGATGCAATATTCCTCTTTTCTTCTTCAAAAGTTTGTCTTGTGGCATCATCCAGAGCTTTAGCAACCACTTCTTGAGCAATCATCTTCTCAAGTTCATCATGCAAGACTTGTTCATCTTCTGTCATCTGATGTTGTCCTTCCTTATCAGCAACATCTTCTTAATCTTGTACATCATTGTCTTCAGGAGAACTTTCAGAAGGTTTTTCATGTGCAGCTGGAGCAACATCTTCTACTAGAATTCTTGTCCTATGAGGTTGTAGTGGAAGCAGTATATATTCCTGAGTAGGTCCTTTATCTTTTCCTGATGAACCTGTAACATAAGATTCTTGTGTACCTGCATCCACATTAACCTGATTTTCTACACTAACAGGAATATAGTTCATTGAATTGGTAAGAAAATCAAGATCAAACATCCAATTAGGACCAGTTCCTGCCACATTTGGTAAATCTTTAAGAAAATCAATGTGCAGATTCTCTTCTACCCTTTTGGTCCTTTTATTGTATACTCTAAAGGCTTTACTAGTAGTAGAGTATCCAAGCAAATAACCTTCATCAGATTTCTCATCAAATTTGCCCAAGGAATCTAAGGTGTTTAAAATGGTCAAGGGGCACCCAAAAGGTCTCATAAAACTAATACTAGGTGAGTTACCTATTAATAGTTCATAAGGTGTCTTATTTTGAGGTTTGGTCACTAATACCCTATTCAGTACATAGCATGCAGTATTTACTGCCTCTGCCCAAAATGGGATAGGTAAAAGTGAGTCTGCTAACATAGTTCTAGCTGCCTCAATTATGGTCCTGTTTTTCCTTTCTGCAACACCATTCTGCTATGGAGTTTTAGCCACACTAAACTCCTTTTTTATTCCTTTCTTAGCACAGAATTCATTCATGGCATGGTTCTTAAACTTTGTCCCATTATCACATCTAATGATTTTAACATTATGATTCAATTGGTTTTCTAAGCCTGTGATAAATTTACAAAGGATTTCAGATGTTTCATCCTTGGTAGCTAAGAAAAATACCCAACTAAATCTACTAAAATCATCACTCACAACCAAATAGTACCTTTTCTTGTTAATACTTTCTACAGAGACAGGTCCAAGTAAGTCCATATGAAGTAATTCAAGGGGCTTTCTGATGATTCTTTCTAACTTGGCCTTACAGGAGGCCTTATGTTGCTTACCCTTCTTGCAGGCAACATAAGTGTGGTCATTCACAAAAACGTTTGAAGGTAAACCTCTAACTAGGTGAACTTTAACAAGTTTGTTTATATTTTTGAAATTTACATGACCTAATCTCCTATGCCATAATTTAGACTCGTCTGTTGTTGCATTTGCATATAAACAAGTTATACCTCCAAAGGGAACAATGTTCTTTAAGTCCAAGATGTACACATCATCTTTTCTAGGAGCTCTAAGTACAACTTGACTTTCATCAAGAAGCTTAAAGCTAGGAGACAGGATAAGGCATTCAGTCTCAGTAAAAAGGACACTATTTTTCTTGTCACACATTTGTGAGACAGAGAAAACGTTAAACTTAAGTTCACCTATAAAATAAATATCATCAAAGTCTAAATTAGCAGTTTTGATTTTACCTTTACCCGTGATTTTACCTCCTTTGGGGTCACTTCCAAAAGCCATAAAGCCTCCATTGTAATCTTCATAGTCTGAAAGATAAGCTTTGTTTCCAGTCATATGGCTAGAGCAACCACTATCTACCACTGCATGATCCTGTAACAAGATCTCTGGATTGCCCTGCACAAAAAGTAAGAGAATTAGTATCTCTTAGGGACCCATGCCATTACAGACTTGGAAATCACTTTTGGGTCAACATACTCAACCTTCTTGAGCATGAATGATCCACTGTCTTTGGACACATGATCTAAGTAATTTCCCTTATGCCTCCAAACCCACCTTGACTTTCTAAGGTCAGTATCCATCTTACCCTTACCAGTATTAACTACTGCTCTTGTCCTAGCAGTAGTCATATTTTGAACCCTAAAAGTTTTAACATCTTGTTTTAAGTCTTTGGGTCTAAAAGCTGGTTTTGTGTAGTAAGACCTCTTGATAGGTGAATATGAGCCTCTTGGTCTTACATTTTCCATTCTTAGGTAAATTGCTCTAATAGCACCACCAGTTTGTGCTATTTTTGAGGCAAATGGTCTAACAGTACTAACAAGCCTAGCAGTATTAACTGGCCTAGCAGTACTAACTGGCCTAGCAGTACTAACTGGGTGAGTTGCTCTTTTCTCATTATGCTTAACAGGATTAATCAAACCTGTTCTTGTTAGTACTCTTGATGGGACAAAAGTCTTTCTTAAATGAGGGTATTTTGAAATTTTTTGATGATTAACCCTTTTAGTATTATCCCATACTGGTTTGTCCACCCTTGGACCAGTATTGACCACAGTTTTCAGCTTAGGTTCTTGACTCTATTTGTCATAAAAATTACAATCTTTGATCAAATGGTCAGTACTTTTACAAACAAAGCAAGCTTTTATTTTCTTAAATCCAATTCCTTGTTTTCTGAGAAGTTTGACCAATTTTATCAACTTTAGTTTTAACTGTTTGAGTCTCATTAGTCTTAACAGGACTAACTGTTTGCACTTCAGACACATCATCCTCATCATCTGAGTTCCAATCCTCAATGATAACTTTATCTCTGTTAACTGATTCATAGACTGTCTTAGGTTTTTGAGTATTTGCTTCATTTGTTTTACCTACAGTCTCACTTGTTTTAGTATTAAGATCAGTTGTTTTTGACTCAATTATTTTCTTCCTAATGGCATATTCATCTAAACCTGCAAATGATATGTCAGCTCTTGGGGTTAGAAAGTTCCCTCTTATAGGAGGGGAACAACATGAAACCTATCTGCTTTGGAGAACCTATCATTTGCTGGTGTGTTCTCTTCATCACTTGATCTGACATCAAAAACACTCAAACTAATCTCACTATCAGTTTCAGAATTGTTACTCATTTCATTCAATTGTGTGCCATATCCTAAACCAGTTTTATCTCTAGCACTCATTTGACTGTTGAGTAATTCATCAAGATTCTTGGATGATTCTTCCCATTTTTCTATCTTTAATTTTAACTCATCTCTTTCCTTAACAACTTTCTCTAATTCCAGGTTAAGGTTGTTAATTTTTATTTCTCTGCATTTAAGCTCATAGTTTTGAAACTCATATTTTTCACCCCAAGCCAGTTCATTCTTTTCATGTACAAGTATCCTAGATTCTAGTGACTCTAAGGCTAACTCATAACCCTGAATTTCTAGTCTTGCTCTGCTATGTTTTTCTCTTTCACTATCATAATTCTTTTGAAGAGTTTTAAAAGATTCAAGACATTGTTTAGAACATTTTTGTACCTCATTGTCAGAAGAACTTGATGAGCTTGAAGAAGAGATTGCCATTAAAGCATAGTTGACTGGTTCTATTTCAAAATCATTACTCCAGTCATATCCTCCTAGACCATCTTGAGCCACCAGTGCCTGTGATGAAGATTCATTTGTTGGTGCATTGCTCCTGCCATTGTCACCATAAGATCTTCTCCCTTGATTCCTTCCAGATCTGCATTCTCTAGCAAAGTGCCCTTTTCTGTGACAGTTGTAGCACTCAATCTTTGACTTATCAAGAGAAACATGTCATTTTTCTTTGAAGTCCAAATTCCTTCCTGTCCTCTGAATGAACTTCTTTACTCTGACAGTCAACATAGCCACCTGCCATCGAAGATCCAATTCCTCCAAGTCATCTCCATCCATCTGCTGAAAATCCTCATTCTCAAGTTAAGGACTGGTTGTTGGTTGTGCAAAGAAAGAGTAAGCTACATCATGAGCACATGGAGTAGATGGAACTTGATTAATTCCACCAGCAGTACTAACCCCAAAATCTCCACTAGCAGTACTAACTTCATTAGTACTGCTAGTATTCTTAGAGGAGAGAAAAGCCAAATTCTGAGAAGCAGAGTTGGAACCTGAAGACCTTTTCAACTCATCTTCATAAACCCTAAGATTGTTGTAAAGGTCATCAATATCAATCTCATCAATGTCTGGCTTATTTCTCATGATTAGTGCAATTTGATTCCATGAAGGAGGAAGACTTCTTAAGAACTTCTGGTTAATATCTTCCTTTGATATTGGAGCACCATGAACCTCCAATTGACTTATCAGTTTTTGGAACCTATCATAAGCCTTGTCCAAATTTTCATTTGATGCAGTAGAAAAATTTTCAAAACAAAAAAAAAAAAAAAAAAAATAAAGAAACAAAAAAAAAAAAAAAAAACCAACAAAAAATGATCGTTTTAGACACATTTTTTTGCTATTCTTGGATTTCTACATTACCTCTAAACCTTGATTTGTTTGCTTCCTCATGTGATTAACGCATCTGCTTACAACATTGTGAAACTTAATGAAGGTTTTCATCCAGGTATTGCTAAAAAGCAAGAGCTCATTAACTTTTCCTGGTTCCTTTTAGGAGCCAGTTGTTTGACTGTCTTAGGATCAGGAGGAGCAGATGTTACTCCAGTTGGTGCAGGCTCTTCTTCTAGATCTCCATTGACAATAACATCCCATAGGTTATGGTCTGTGTGACAAATATATTGTCGCATTCTCATGCTCCAAATATCGTATTCACCCTTCCTGATGATAGGAATCTTCATTGCTATGATAGTGGGTGGAGGAATGTCTTGTTCTGCCATCTTGCAATTGAGTCCTTCTTATTTAGAGTTATCCACACAAAGCTTTATACACTTGGTGGATTGTTTTACTGAATAGCATCTTAACCTTCAGACTTGCAAAGAGTTGCTCAATTTAGAATAATCTTAAAGCATCATAATGAAACACTAAGTAAACATTATTGATTATGCGGAATCTAATCAATAATGCTAAGAAGAACAATATTGAATATCACAAAAGAACTTTTATATTAAACCTTGAATCTGCCTAGGTTACAGATTACAAACTATGATTACTATTCGACCTCTATGATCTGTGTAGAACTATATCTACTAACTATGCCTAGGGTTCCTTTTTAATAAGACTAAACGTAACCTAATGGGCTTTACAAAACGGTGTAAAGATCATGCATATCCTGTCCTAAGATATCTCATGCATATTCATAAACGTACTATTACTTTATACTAAGGTAATAACTAAACTGGATCAGTACTTAACACTTTGTTATTGTCTGTTACTAATTACAACTAGCAGGTACTAATTAATATAACTAAGCGGTATAAGTCAGGAAATGCCATACTTCTCAACAATACGTGCATAAACAAAGGTTTCGCCCAAAGGAAAGACCTCAGGAAGACCTTAAAAGAATCAATAATCAACAAATACATGTTCATGAGCATAAAGAAAGAATCCAAATATGTTGAAGAAGAATGGAGAATTATACACAAGTCACATACAAATTTTAATCAAAAAAGTCAAAAGTTAAACGCGCAGGAATTAGTGTTGGCTGCCCAAACCAACGTGTGTTGGGTGCTTGCTCTTAACCTCATGTCAAACCTATCTGGCCGCCAAGGCCAAGCTACGGCCGCAGGTTAGACATAATCCGAGTTGAAAGGGTGCATTAGGTGGGTTTTAACACCCATAATTACTAAATTCATATCATTTCACTCCCATTATGATTGAGGGACATTTTCACTTGTTATAAGAGAGAAGTAAATGATAAATATAAGTAGTTCAAGCCTATTTACATACAAGTTATCCTATCACCGTTATAGGCACTTGAACAAAACAATTCTCTCCTAAAAGACTTAGAAGAAAATCTGACATTTTCAAGGAAGGTACTGAAGCTTGGAAGTTGAGTATTAGGTTAGTATTTCTTGGGTCTTTAAATATTTGGGTTGATTGGAGGCTGGATGAGTGCTCTAATTCCTGACTTTCTTACTTATTTTTACTCATACAATTAGGTAACTTTCTTGTTTTCGTTAGGATTTTGATCTTTATGATTTGTGATGGAGTTTTATGTTTGAATAAAATGACCATGGAGTAGAGTTTTCTACTTGCGTAGGAATGATGTGAATTGTTATATGTGTTGTTTGATGAATAGTTTAATTATGTAAATGAGTATTTCTTTATAAGTTTGTTTAGACAGTAAAACATGTTTCAATTAACTAGTTGGTAAATTAAAAAGGGACTTAAAGGTCGAAAGGATTTCTCTTAATAGTTTATCCTAAAACGGTTAGTGAACGGACATGTTTGGATTCATGTGGTTGACACCTATGGGAATAACTAATTCAATGGACTTGTAAAATGTTTAATTTTGGGTATAGGTCTAAAGGACTCTTAGGAACAAATTTGGTAATCATCTTCTCACATAAATAAATCTTAATAACTTGGTTTTAGAAAAAGGGTCATAGGGGCAAAAGGGTTTTTTCCAAAACCAACATATATGTGATTGTTATGATTGACCAAATGACTTGGTAATCACATACTCATCGTTGTGCTATTTATTAAATCTGTGTTCACCGTAGACACATCCATCATCACTGATGATTAATTGGCAATTTCCAACGAAAAGTACTTATTTATATTGCTTATTAAAAAAACACAAAATTTATATGGTAATTAGGTGTGTCACTAGCCTATTACTTGTTTTCGTTTCTATTACAAAAAGTTAGTCATTTCCCTTGGGACGACCTTTATTTACCACAAACCCCTACTACACGCGAACGAGTCATACTTGCCCGTATGAGTTGTTAATTAAGACCGGTAATACGAGATTATATATTTATAATTTGTGTATCCTAACGAGAACCATCAGGGGAAAATGAACAGGGATTATTCAGATATAAAAAAGAAGATAAGTAGAAGGAGAGTTACAAATGTTAGGGACGCGGCGAGGAATTCAGGGGCGTAAGGGCTAGGACAATACAAAATAAGGTTCTAATATGCTTACAATGAATATGACAAGATAGAGAATGAAAGTAATTGGATTTTTTGTTTTGGGTAGGGTGAAGCGGGTAGTAGTAAATATAAAGTGAAATCGGAACAAGTAAGTGATAGAAGAAATAACTTAGGGTGTCGTGGGTTTGACTAGGGAGTAAAAGGATGGGAAGCGAGGTAGTTGAAGATATCATTGGATGGATTGGTTTCCAAAAAGTAATATTTGCTAAAATTTATCGCTTTCTGTTCTAAGGAATTTTTATGAAGATGCTTTATATAATGTGAGGGATTATAGGGGAAGCAGGAAAAGAGTAGATTAATCGATTATTAAGGTGAACAAACCAGATGTGATTGGGATTCATGAAACAAAAAGCAGAGTGGTTGATGATTTTTGGATTATGGACATAGGGGAGGTTATAGGGCTATGGGTATTTCCTACTGTTGGAGTGGGGATCAAGGGGTATAGTGCTAAATATATATTCAAGAATTTTTATATCCAAAGAGGCTGATTGTGGACAAGAGATCTATAGCGGTGAAGGGCGATTCAAAAGGGAAGGACGAGGAGGTGTTCCTGGTGTGTATTTATGGGCCGCATGTAAGTAGACAAAAAAACATCGCTTTTGGGAAAGATTTAATGGATTGATGTATTGATGGAATATGGGGTGGTGCATTTTCGGGGATTTAATTATGGTTAGGAATAATAATGATAGGCTTAAATATCAGGTAAACGTTAAAGAAACGATTGAATTGAATGATTTTGCTAATGATATGAGGCTAGTCAAGATTATGATGTGGGGGAGGAAATTCACTAGAGTTAGTGATGATGGAGTGATGTTTAGTAAGCTAGACCGATTCTTATTTAATGATGAGTTCAATAATATATGGGGGTAATCCCTCGGTCATCGCCTTGGATAGAAAGTATCAGACCATTGTCTGATTGTGTTGAAAGATGTGGACATAGATTTTGGTCCAAAACCATTTCGTGTGTTCAATGTATGGATGGAACCAGATTTTTATCAAGTGGTAGAGGAGGTAAGGAAGAAATTAGGTGAGGAGTTTTCGACTCTTGTTGTTTTTCCGATAGGTTAAAAAATTTTAAAAGCAAGTCTTAGTGTATGGAGTAAGTAAAGTTTGGTGGGATAAAGAGATAATCAAATCTTAAGAGTGATGCGATGAGATAGGAGTTAGAATGGAGAAGAGAAATATCAACGTTCGTAAGTGGGGCGTCTATCTATGGTTAGGGGTGCGGATGAGTTGGGAGAAAAGGAGAGAGAATATGTGCATTACGATTCGAAAATAACTGAATGATTGTGGGAAAGCAGAAGGAGATGAAATCTCTTTGGGTTTTTCTTGCGTGTCTTGTTGAGGAGAATAAAAGTGTATATTAGTGGGCGGTGGGGGTGGGGTGTGGGGGGGTGGTGCAGTTTTGTTGCTTTGACCACAGGAGTGTCGGTCGTGAGCGGAGGAGTTGGGGAGTAATTGACACACAATTGGCTAGACACACTCAATGGGGGAGGTGAGGGGAGGGATAGAGAGGAGGAGGCTAAGGACGCTAGGCTGCGGAGGGGTGGTGTTTGATGGTAGGGCCCGGGGGTGGGGGACGCTGAGAGGAGGAGGACTGGGTATGAGAGAGTCGTGAGGAGGGTGGGTGCGGTGACCGAGGTTGGGAAGGGTGACAGAAAGTGTGTAGCTGAGAGACAGGGGTGGTTGGGTGGCGGCGGCGATGGGATGAGGGAGTGGCACGGGTGTCAAGGTGTTGGGGGGTGGGCCGCGGGGGAGGAACGAAGTCTCCCCTGAGGTGGTGGGTAATGTTGGTTTGTCAAAGATTGTCTGTAGACATCTTTCCTTTTTTAAGTTTTTATTCCCCCCCCCCCCCCCCCCCCATTTCATTTCTTATGTTTATAATATCCCCCATAATTTATTTCTAGAAATGACTAGACACTATAAAAAGTAGTTTACCGGAAGGGTGTTAATCGTTCTGAGATTTTTGTTACAATAGAATGAGGAAATATCATGAAAGATGCAAGGGGTTAGGGGGAGCACCTCAAGAAGCTCAAATAACGTCCACCGAAAACAACTGAATTCGAAACTCGTAGAACTCGAACGTGAAACTCGATCACAAACATGAACACTCTTAATCTCTAATGGTGTATGATACCACTTGTTTGGGCTTGAATTAGCTTGAATCACACGATATAGAACAATGTAGAATATAGAGAATTAAGAGAGGGATTCAAGTTTACACAATTTCCAAATAACAAAAGAGAAAAAGGGAGGGAAAAGTTGTTACAAGCCATCAACCACCAGATGAGGATTAGGTGGCTATTTATAGGAGAGGGAGGAGGCTTTTCTTCCTTCCTTTATTTTCCTAATTTTACTAATTAGTCCCTAATCTTTGGTAAATATGCTATTTTTCACTTTTAGCATATTAAACCTTATTACAAACTACTTTCTACTAAGTAAAATAAAGACTAAACATTAGAAATAAATAAAACCACTTAAAGTATCCTAATCGACACTTTTATGAACCTAACACTCTGAGCCAAGCTGGAGAAGGTTGTATGACTCAAGACGAGTGCATTAATTCTTATCAGTCTTAGGGATGTCTGTTTGGGAGGGAGCAGAAGAAAAAGAGCCTACTAGTTGGGAGAGAGTAAAAACTCAACTAGATACTGCACAAGAAGTTCAGAGCATAATTCACATCAAAACCAATGTATCTGAATGAGAGAATTTCAAAGATGAAAAATAAGAAGCAGATTCAGGAAACTTTGACATGACCAGGAGTGAAAGAAAAGGAAGCTTTCTCAAGACATGCAGTTTACTTAGAAACTTCGAGATGACCAGAAGCATATGAAGAAAGCTTTTGAAGACGTGTCAGGAAGTTATGAGCATAAATCTAATCAAGACCGAGATCATCGGTAGAGAAAACTTCTAAGTCATCCTCAACAGTATTTTATAGTATGTTCGTCTGCAAGCTGAATAAATAAAGATGGAGCATTCAAATAGATCAAAGTCATTGAAGACAATCTCAAGGAATGTTGGACTTCATTCTTGTCATTTTACTTTATTTTTGCTTGTAAGAAACATTGTAACCAATTCACGTGTGACACCATCTTGGAGGGAGATTGTTAGCCTTACTTTTTAGTGAAGTTGACGTTTATACGTGAATTAGACTAGCTATAGACCAACTGCTGTACGCGGGGACTAATGATGTATAAGTGGGATAGATAGTTTATGTTTAGGCTATAAATACCCACATGACTCTCCATGGAGGGTGTGGAAGTTCATTATTGGTTTTCTTTCTCTTTCTAATAAACACATAGTATTCATCTCACCCTCACTCTAATTTCTCTCACTAGAACACCATGGTTTATATCTTGTTCTATGATCATCCCTGTCCCCCCTAAAAGGTGTTTTTGTTACGTGTAACAGAATGTCAGAGTAGCAGAAGTCTTTATCTTGAGCTTTCTTGATTACTTGAATCTTTAAGTCTTGCGTATGAGCATGTGGTTATGAATATGACTCAAATAGAATAAGATAACACCACCATTTTATAACCTGAAATTAAAGGTTAGTAATAAGCACAGTTATGAACGAACATGGATTTGTCATTCGTCAAGTATAGGTAGCATTAACCTTCGGTTCCATGAGGACCGACCTGTGATCAGGTAGATTCAATTTAGAAGAATCTCCTTGACAGGATTTCCAGCTTAAAGCATTGGATCATCTAACACATAAGCATTAGATTCACCTTACTTGCTTGTTCTTTGCCATCTTACTCGGTTTACTCCTACCGTTAGTTTTCTTATTTAGATGAACATTCTTAACAGCCGCAACCGCAACCTCCTTCTCCTCCTCTAAGTCTTATTTTGTATGCTTTTCTTTCTTCTTCTTTGTGCTCAAAGTTTTGATTTTTGTAAGATCCACTAAGACAGACTCCGGTGGTAGCTTGTCAAGAAGAACCCGCACTTCCTTCTCACTCCTCTATTTAGAGGTCTCATACAGATTTGCAACCCATGAATCAAAATTGGGTTCCCCTGATCCAGGAATAAGCACAGAAGACAACCCATTTGAATGTGCTATTCCCAGAACATCTTCATATGGTCTAAACAAAACCTTATTAATTTGGTATCCTTTTTCCATAGCATGGATCATGTACCATCTATAGTCTTATGAATCAAAAGTTGCGAAGACTTGTATAAATGATCATGTTGAGGTAGCTAGCAACCTTTTTTGACTAAAGTCTAACGACTTTGCATGACCAGGCAGCGTTTGGATATCCTCGTACTTCCTTAAATTCCAAAATTTTATTTTCTTGTCCATGCCAGCTGTGGCCATGAGATGACCATTTGGATGAAATGAAATACGAGGTTATCCAAACGTTGCCTGGTCATTCTCTTGACTCCTAATGAGAGGGAGATTGTTAGCCTCAAAATATTGAGTCGAACATAAAATCTTCGGTCTTTATTTAATATACGTTGTAATAGGCTAGAAAGGGTATCGAGCTCATTTAATGTAATCTAATTGTGCATGTGTTGCGGGCTAAAGCCCAAGTAATCCCGAGCCCGGCCCGTAGAAAGCCCATAGGCATCCAAGCCTTATGGTTTAGGTATAAATACCCTTTCTCCACACAAGGAGAAGGGTTGGTTCTTTCATTTCTTGGAAGGATCCATCCAAACACTCCTTCTAATATAATATTCTCTCTTTTCTTCTCTCAACCTTTCTTCATCATCTCCTCCCTTTCTTTCTTATTATTTTCATCCTATTTGGTTTATGTGTAGAAGTGATCGTGGTTTGATATAGGGATCATAATTGGTATCAATCGCCACATATGGGTTTAATGAAAGCTTGTGGTCTTTATTAGCTTGTTCGACGGTTTTTGCAAGTTTTTGTCTCGGCTTATATTTTTATTCTCTCTATCTTGCGTTCTAGATTAAATATGTTATACTTTTTTAATAAAAACATTTCAGTTTTTTTATTTACCTCTTCACGTGGCCTACAAAAACTGTGTGGCTCAAAGCCTCAAACTGTTTTCAAAGCAAAACTAATTTTTGCTCTCTTTTTATAACGTGATTTTTGTCTTATTCTCTTCATCTTCTTGAATAAATTATTGGCAAAGGGCAATGATTTGCACACTCTAGAATTTGATTGGGACACTCAAAACTGTGTATCGAACAGTTGTACAGTATATCCATTGTGCTTTAACAGATTGTACATTGAAGTGTGCCAATCAAAAATTAAAGCGTGTCAATCAATTCCCATCGGCAAAACAGTTTGCAAAGTTTCACACTTTCATTACAATCTTATTTAATCTTATCTGTACAACTTCTTAAGTCACAGCTTAGTGTAGTTTCTATATCCGTACTATCTGGGCTTATTTTTTGAACCGTGCGAAGTAAGAAAAAGAAGTTTGAATTGTGCGAAATAAGATTTCTAAGGTTTGTGCGATTTATGTCTCCACAGGTTTATGCGAAATAAGTTATGCGATTTATGTCTCCACAGGTTTATGCGAAATAAGTTGTGCGATTTATGTAATACAGGTTGTGCAAAATATGTCGTGCGAAATATGACATTCTTGTGAAACAAAACCATGCCCAAATTTCATTCATCCTACGAAATATGTTTTTGTTTCTTTCTGCGAAATATGTTTTGCTAAATTTTGTGTGAAATAAGACACAAACTTAAACCGTGCGAAATATAACAACTTGTTTCGGGTTTTTCGGTTTCGAGTTTCAGTTGTTCGCGGCTCTTCCAACGACTTTCATTAGCATCGTGATCCTGCAACGATCATCGTAACATGTTTGTTTTTTATTCGATCATCTCGAAACGAATCCGAAAACTCAAACCATACGTTCTTGGACCAATATTATATATACATGCATACGTAAATTCAAAAGTGTGTTTTCATTCGCTGGTCATTTATTAATTAAAAGGTTCATTTAATTTTTGAAAGGGTTCAAGAGGTTTTATGAAAGGGTTCAAAACAAAAGGTTAATCTTATTTTAGAATTTACAAGTTTAACCTTCCATCTTCAAGACAAGTTCACCATTAGTCCTTCTTTTAAACCTTCTCAACATTAGTCCTTTGTGAACAATATTTCTCTGTTAGTCCTTTTAGCTCAACAATCGTTAACACAAGTTCAAGTACTTTAAAATCAACAATAATTTAACACATCCACCAACAACATTCATTTACCTACTTAAGATCCTATAAATCATTTTTTACATTCCCCACAAAAACGGGTTATTTAAAAAAAATGGGGGAAAATGAAAGATACTTTATCTTCATGTTCGAATTCGGAAGAACAACGAATGCAACAAATACAAGACAAAGCAAAAAGGAGTTGCATGGTATCTTTTCGAATACTTCATTCACACCTCAAGCTTCTTTCAAACAACGACTTAAAAGGATCTCAAAACCGAGGTGGATTTCAACGAGCATTTTGCAAATCTCTTTCCTCAGATGATAGCTTTCATAGCACAATGTTCTTAATGTGGATCATCTAGAATGGCAAGAACTTGACAAAAAGATTTCAAGAGATTGGATCCTTGTATGCTTTTAGAGTACTAGAGAACAGTTTCAGATGTTCATAAAGTCACAGTGTTTTCTTTGGATGATGATGATGTTTAGTCTAATGGCGCAGTACTTTCTAGCATATACTCAAACCGAGGTTCAACAATTCCGTGATACACTGATCCAACATATGTAATCTGTTAAGAAGTTAGTTGATGAAAGAGCACTGCATAAAAGAGAGTATGACAACAGGGTGAATGAAAGACAGATACAGACAACAGAGGGAACGGTTGATACGAGTGAAGCATTGGATGCTAGTTTGGTTGACACAGAAAAAAGAGGGACATAATCAGAAAAGCAGGATACAAGCAGCAGGTCAGGGAATGATATCAATGCGGATGATGCAAATATCAGACCCATATATAATGAAGATCCAATGGCTGATGTACAATTGACTGTTAAATGTAATGTATTTGCTACATGACAACAGCATTCTGAGCAAACTGAATTCAATAATGAAAGACGAAGGTGACAGAATGCTGAACAATGTCATGACATACGTCATTTGCCTACTAAATTAACTGATAACCAGATAACTGAACTCTCAAATCAATCTTTAGAGTCTGAAAATATTTGTCTCAAAAACATCGTTGCCCAGTTTCAAAAAGATTTTTCAAAAATGAAAGCACATTGTATTGCTCTTGAACTTAAATATCAAAATCAAGTTGTAAAATCCGGGCAACAGAGTCAAGCTTTGAATGAGAAAAGTAATTAAGCCAAGGTTAAACTCGACATAGATGTAATTAAAGCAATAAACATCGAATTGGAACATAAAGTGGCTAAATTACTTAAGGAAAATGAGACTTTGAAAAAGCATTACAAAGATCTGTATGATTCTATCAAAACAACGAGAGCTAAGAGCATAGAACAGACAACATCTTTGATTGTTCAAAATGCTGAATTCAAAACTCAACTTCAGGAAATGGGTTTGTAATTGCAGCATTAAAAAATGAGTTAAGAAAATTAAAAGGAAATAGCGTGAATACTAAGTTTGCAAAACCATCAATCTTGGGGAAACCGATTTTACATCCACTCAGCAAACAATAAGTTGTTAGAAAACCGACTGCGTTTAAATCTGAATGACCTCAATCTTCAAAACCACGATTTGCCTTCCAAGTTGATGAGATAAACGATTTGTCAAAACCAGTCACTTCTCATTATTTGCCTAAAGTTTAAGAATCTGTTGTTGTAAAACCTCATCACATGATTGCATCTAGCGAATCTAGGAATAGTTCAAAGAACATGCCAAGATTGAGTTCAAATGGCATGGTACATAATTACTATCTAGAGGAAACTAAGAAAAGGACACACAAAAGAGGTAGGAAATCAAGACCTAGTGTGATGCCTTCTGCTAGATCACAAAGCACAACTAATGATTGCAAACCAAAACTAAGGAGCAATACTCAAACATCTAGTAATTGGCCTGCATCTAAGAGTAGTTGCATAATGACAGAGAAGGTGCCCATAGCAGAACACTCTAGGAATTCTAGACTCCAAACATTTTGTTTGCTCGACGTGTCAAAAATGTGTCTTTAATGTAAATCATGATCACTGTGTAACAAAATTCTTGAATGAGGTCAACTCACGTGCTAAAGTTCCATCCCATAAGACAACAAACAGAAACAAACCCGTAGAGCAAATAAGTATTGCCAAGAAACTAGAAAGACAGATCCCTATAGGACAGAGGTTTTCTACCAAAAAGACTACCATAGTGCATGAGAAAACAAAGTCTCCTAGATCTTGTCTTAGGTGAAAACCGACGGGTAGAATTTTCAAGACTGTTGGTCTTAGGTGGGTTCCTACTGGAAAGATATTCACCTTTAGCACAACCAAAGTTGACAGTGAACCCCCACATGGTTCCAATACAAATATCACTAATATTCATGAATGCATACAAAATCTTGATGCAAGTGTAGGTACTCCTTTAAATCTGAAGAAGGAAAGAATCAAGGTGTGGATAAAAGAAAACTTGATACCTGGTAGACAATGGTTACATGGGATAGCTTTGATACATGAGATATCTGCTAGACCGAAGTCCCAGGAAATTCGATGTTCACTTACTTCTTAATTTTAATTTTATTTTAATTCTTGTAAATATTTTTGAAAAAGAAAAATACAAAAATATAAAACCTATAAAACCAAATACAAAAATATAAAATTTCAAAAAGCAAATACAAAATCAGAATATTCAAAAATAATATTCTCGACATGTCTTTTGAAATTGATAACATTTACGTAACTAGAAATGACGATTAATATTGTCACGGGTATATAAACGAAGTTCGAGCAAGAGTTCAAAAGTTTCAAAACATGTCATTTCTAATTTTCTTTATGTCTTATGTGCAAATCAGTACATAACCCAGAGAAAATCAATTTTCTCGGTCTTGAGTTGTTCTTACAAGACATTCAAAGTTTTGAGCTTAAGAAAAGGTTAGTGTACGCATAAGTGCGCTTATCCTTAGTGTTAGAAGAGAAGTCTTCTAACATGTGGTTTTTCAGAAAGTTAAACACAATTTTTCAAGAATTTCTCAATGACAATTCAAAATCTTTCAAATTGTGTATTCCACACTCCATCCCTCATAAAGTTTTTAAAGACGATCATTTTAACAAGTTGTATCATTTTTATAAATGATTCAATTGTTGAGGGGGAGTTTTTTTGAAAAACAAAGTTTTAATGATTTTGGATACATCATCTCATGACAATTCTTATGTATTCAAAACATTATCAAAAGTCTTTTAATAACAAATCAGTAATAATGACATAAATTACATTAGAATGGTTGTTATAAGATGATCCAGTGGCTGAGCACAATTTTTCAAGAATTCTTCAATGACAATTCTTAATCTTTCAAAATTGTGTGCTCAGCACTGTCTCACCCTCAATTTAATATCCTTTTTACATTTTGATATCATTTTTGGTGGTGTCAAACATATGTAAAATTGATGGGGAGCAAGAAGAAAAAGTTCCTCATAATTCATGTTGTAACATTTTTCTCCCCATGGAATTTACAAGACAAATTTTAATCACTTGGTATTTCAAAGACTAAGTGACTTAGTGTTTAAAATAAGGGGAGAAATGTGATTAAAATATGATCAAGAAAAATACATTCCTAAAGTTGTAGGGTAAAAATAAATAATAAGTGATCTAAAGACTTAAAGTGATTTCTACTCTTACTCACATGTGCGAAACAATTTCGTTTATCGATGCACGTGTGAAGGGAGAGTTTTTTCCAAAAGATGAAACAACATATGAATTCACGACGATTCTTAAGTCATAAGGTGGTTAGGTTAGGTATTAGTCATATGATCCAACAAGAACCGGATGGATCTACCCAAGGACACTTTGTAGTTAGAAATAGCAGTCCTTAGGTATGAGTTAGAGATGAATGAGTAAAGGGAATAATGCAGACTAAGACATGAGTTAACCTGGAACAATCGCAACAAGGTGTTAGTAATGACGTCTTGGTAAGCATTAAAGGGGTTGAAGAATGAAAGAGAAATGTATGGATAAAGGGTGAATAGAAAGAAGCCCTCCACACAATTTAGGCAGAAACCGGGTCAATACATATGCTATCAGTTTTCACAAAGATGAATTCTTGTATTTAAGACAAGACATCATGGACCCAGTGATGCACTGCACAACCCTTCCCAATCATTCAAGTTTCTCTCAAAAGATACTTATCTCATTTGTCACGGAGATACACACGACTTCTATTGACTTTCTCTCTCCGAGATAGTTGATATTAAATAGGTGGCAGTCAGCTCCAACCTCCGAGTACTAAAACGAAAAGGCACTAATCGAGTCTAGAGCCAAGAGATTAATCTATAAATGTCATTAGGACACATTCTATGATAAACACTTTTTATTCAAACATCTAGAACACAAGTGATAACAAAGAGTCCTACGCATTATCCTTGTGATTTCGCCAGAACATCTGAGTGATACTATTTAGTATTCACAATGACAATGAAAATCCTTCCAGAGTCAACATCAAACAGCTCTGTGGTAGGTGACTTGCGAGATTCTATATGAATTAAAGCTTGTGTCAACTGGATATCGATTTGGTCTAGTAAATGAATTGACGACTCAATCAGAAAGATAGTAACTATCTGATTCACTCATATCTCCCTCCAAGATGGTTGTCACTCGTTGTGGGTACGAGCTGTGGAATTGGTTACGCGAGGGGTATAGCTTGAAGCGTAGCAAGCAAGAAAGTTATATAGATAGATAGTAGATGTTTGTGTAAATAGATAAAGGACTTATGAAGTCCAGCATTCCTTGAGATTGTCTTCAAATGACTTTGATTCTATTTGATGTGTCAATCCATCTTTCTTGAGTGTTCTTTCTTCTCGGACTTGTGCTATGGTCTATGAACACAGATTGTGTAGAAAATAATGTTTGAAGTGATGAACTATAGAGACTGTGTTCTAGAACTCATCGAGAACCGGATGAGATGTATTTCTCCTGTGTGTGTTGTATTGGGATTTTTGATCATAACTTTCTGGACACGTCTTCAACAACTTTCTTCATACACTTCTGGTCATTGCGAAGTTTCTAAGTAAACTGCATGTCTTGAGAAAGCTTCCTTTTCTTTCACTCCTGGTCATGTCGAAGTTTCCTGAATCTGCTTCTTATTTTTCATCTTTGAAATTCTCTCATTCAGATACTTTGGTTTTGATGTGAATTATGCTCTGAACTTCTTGTGCAATATCTAGTTGAGGTTTTACTCTCTCCCAACTAGTAGGCTCTTTTTCTTCTGCTCCCTCCCAAACAGACATCCCTAAGATTGATAAGAATTAATGCACTCGTCTTGAGTCATACAACCTTCTCCAGCTCGGCTTAGAGTGTTAGGTTCATAAAAGTGTCGATTAGGATACTTTAATTGGTTTTATTTATTTCTAATGTTTAGTCTTTATTTTACTTAGTAGAAAGTAGTTTGTAATAAAGTTTAATATGATAAAAGTGAAAAATAGCATATTTACCAAAGATTAGGGACTAATTAGTAAAATTAGGAAAATAAAGGAAGGAAGGAAAGCCTCCTCCCTCTCCTATAAATAGCCACCTAATCCTCATCAGATGGTTGATGGCTTGTAACAACTTTTCCCTCCCTTTTTCTCTTTTGTTATTTGGAAATTGTGTAAACTTGCCTCCCTCTCTTGATTCTCTATATTCTACATTGTTCTATATCGTGTGATTCAAGCTAATTCAAGCCCAAACAAGTGGTATCATACACCATTAGAGATTAAGAGTGTTCATGTTTGTGATCGAGTTTCACGTTCGAGTTCCACGAGTTTCGAATTCAGTTGTTTTCGGTGGACGTTATTTGAGCTTCTTGAGTGTTTTCGACATCACATATCACTATTACATTCAGTTTTGACATCAATAATGGATTAGACGTGCTTATTTTGATCAAGATTGAGCAAATTTGGAAGTAATTGTTTTGTTTCATCAAATTTGGAAGTGTTACTTGTGGATTTGTAAGGATTTAGCATCGTTTATTCATTTTCAGTAGCAAATTGTAACTAGATTGAGTTGTAATAGTGATACGAGGTCTCGGTTTTATCGAGAAACGTGTTTAGGTAATTTGTGCCAAACTCAGAAGTGTTATCGAGATTGGTTTAGAAACATAATTTTTTAGTTCTATCGAAAAATTGTATATTGGGAAGTTGTTTAATTCTCTGAAATCATTGTAAGGGTTGTAATAGATACACAAGTTTTCGGTTATATCGAGAATTGTGTTAGGAAACACAAATTCGGAAACTTTATAAAGTTTTCTCTCAAACTCGGTTCTATCGAGTTTGGGATAAAAGTGATAAAGGTTTAATTGTAAAAGTGATCATCATTTTTGTTAGGATTCTGAAGCTTCTACAAGTTAATACTGTTGGCTCAAGATTAATACTGCTAGTGAAGACTTAATGCTGTTAATGAAGATTGAAGAAATAAGTCTAAGTCTTTAGTACTACTAGCTTTGTAGTTAGTACTGCCAGTACAATGTTAGTACTGCTAGTAATAGTTAGTACTGTTAGTTAGTATTAGTACTGCTAGTGTATTGTATTAGTACTGCTTATAAGATATGCATGAGATAAATTAAGAATAGATATGCATTATCTCTTAACGCGTTTTGTAAAGCCCATTAGGGTTTCCTTAGTCTATAAAAGGATCCCTGGGCATAGTTAGTAGACATAGTTCTACACAGATCAATAGAGATCTATTAGCTCATCCGAAACCACACCAAAAACACCCCTAGGATACCAATTTTTATCATTTGAAATCATGGAGACAAGCTTCCAAGGAAATAGCTATGCATAGTCCTTCCTTGCACCACCATTGGGAGATCATTATGGTCCCCTACCCTTGTCCCCTAACCCATTCGGCACACACAAGGTGTGTGTGTGTGTGTGTGTGATTTTTGTTGATATAAACCCTCACTTCTCATCTCATTTTCATTCTCATTCTTCACACATCAAAAATACATTCTCTTGTGCTCTCTCTCTCATACATACGGCACAAACACAAAACCCACAAAAACCATACATTTTTCACTTTCAATCAATTACATTTGAAGACAAGATGAAGGTTTGATAATTTAAGATCATTCGGGTTATTCATAAACAACGTTTGGATTGTTCTTAGTCTTTGATCATCCTTCCAATCACCATCTTTTGTCTTGTCCGTGAGCCGTTGTTCGTTATTAAGTAACATTATTACTAGACCAACTACTACACCAATTCATCAATTAAGGTGAGTTCATAGCCCCACTCTTTTACTCGTTTTGACTAAATGTTTTATAACTTGGGGTGAGAAACATTGATTGTTTTTAAAACTGGACACAAGTACTTTACGTGAGATTTTCCTTGTTTACGTGTTGCCTAAGTAGCTTTTAGACCACTACTGCCCAAACTATCATGAACTGTCAATCTCATGATTAGAGGACCGATCGAGGGAGCGCGAATGAATAAATAGATCTATTGGGACTAATTATCCCTATCCGGGTGAGTAGCGCTCACTACCCACGGGGCGCCCGATAAACAGATATATGTCATGTCGCACTGGTTAGGTTGTCTTTGGTCAGACACCTGGAAGGGCAAACAAATACTTATAGCAATGTACATGCTATCTTGCGTAATTAGCTTCAGTGTCATGAGCTTAGTGCAACGTAAATACTTTTTATGTGAAGTTGTATCTGTTATAACTGTCGCATACGTTTTGATATCTTGTGGTCCACTATAACAACGTTTGAACTAAACCTATGAATTCACTCAACTTTATGTTGACGTTTTAAGCATGTTTTTCTTAGGTGCTTAGCATGGATGCTGTTGCTTGACTTATGTGAAGTCTATTTGCCTGTACCAATTTACTAGAGATTTATCTATGTCTTTAAATACCGTTGTTGAACTTATTTAAGCTTTCACATTTTAACTTTGAATCTTTTAAATTCAATCGATGTAAAACTTATTATTATTATTTTAAAACTTTGCAACATTGTTTATTTTTCAAACGTACACCTTAGAGGCGTTCTTTTATGCTTTGTACTGAGGCTTTCTTATGCTTTGTTCTTTAGGTTTTGTTTATTTTTAAAACTAAGCTTTGTACACGTATTTCCCGTCCAGCCCCGTTTTTGGGGTATGACAGTGGATCAAGAGCAAGGTTATAGAGAACCATGTAAAAAAACTAGGTCTGGACTATAACCAGTATGTGATACCTACGTGAATATGTGCCTTTACGGACCTTACATTGTACGTTATACATAAACTAAGTACACTAAATAGATATACGTAATAAACTAAGATATCTAATATGTTTTTTATCTAAGTATTTCTATGTCATGCCTATCATAGACGTGCTCGATGACTCATTCATTCATTTCAATTTGTATTCATCCAGTATCCTTCAACCCCTTCATATTTTGCATCATGCATGGTTGATTTTTTAAAGATGAATTTTATGAACTTTGCTGAGCAGTTATGGGCTATTTTCAGTAAATCTTGATTATCTTTTGATTCATCAGAGGATAGCGTTGGGACACTGGTGGAAGAGTGATCTTTTCCGCACTATCCCACTACTATTCCTTACACCATAACCAGTGAATTACTCCACGCTACTCAGACTGACACACCAGTGATACTCACAGAGACACCTATCATAGCACCTACTATACCACCATCCCCAGACTATACACCAGCTTCTCCTGATTACTAACCTGCATCTGATTCAGAGTCTGATCCATCTAAGGATCCATCATCAGACCATATACCACCATTACCAGCTATCTCACCATTTTTATTATCGGATGATGACACCACAGACAGTGATACACCAGATACACCACCATCACCTACCCATGGTACGCCTTTCATTGAGATTACCGCTTCTACCCAGAGATCACCTATCATACCTTGTCTCCGGGTTATGATTCTATCACCTGGACAGCCTATTCCTCATGGTCGACCGTACCGCTACCATCCTAATAGGCCGATACATATGATGACTGCGAAGAAGAGGGTTGGACCATTTCTTGTTCCGCAGCTTTCTATAGGACATCTTGTTGATCATTTTTCATCAGATTATTTTTCTCCAGATGATTCAGCTCGAGATTCTTCTTCAGATTCATCATCTAAGGCATCATTAGATTTTCATTCAGATGCTTCATCTGATTCTTCATCGGGGCACTCATTGTCAGATCATTCTTCTCCTGATTTAACGAGTACTTCTGCGGGGCCATCTCGCAAGAGACGTAGGTCCCTCATGACGTCTGTACCTGCATTATCACCTGTATCTGGAGCTTTATCTCCTGTCTATGCTGATTTGATACTATCACCTAAGAGAGTTAAGGATTCTGGTTATCTGGCAGATGTAGAGGTTGATCCTAGAGAGATTAGTTTTAGGGATGATGCCATTGCCAGGGCTAGTGATGAGCCTCACTTAGAGCAGGATATTGATCCAGAGATTCAGGCGGAGATTGACGAGTGTATTGCTTACGCAAATGCTCTTAGGGATAGAGGGATTGATGCTAGAGTTATAGTTGAGGCTGTTGATCGAAATGAGACAGAGACGGGTGTAAGAGGCCCGGTTAAGGTCAGAGTTAATAGGGTTACGCATCTTGCGATGCCAGAGGATATTCCTGAGCCTGCTCAGGAGGGAGCAGTAGAGGTTACGTATGAGACATTAGGAGATTTGGTTCAGAGGTTCCATGATCACACTCAGGCTATCCCAGTCCATCGTATACAGGCTATTGAGGGAGTTCAGAGAGAGCAGGGACATAGGATTGTTGGGGTTGAGTCGGCAGTCACTGCTTTGACTGAGAGGGTTGCTGAGTTGGAGAGGGATAACAGGAGGCTTAGAGGCACCGTGAGTGTTGAGAGTCAGAGAGTTGACCGACTCCAGCGCGGCATGTCACGTATGCAGAGAGAGTTGAGGCAGATGCGACGACTTCGATTTTATGATCGAGTGAGAGTTGGCAGACTTGAGGCGTGTGCTAGGAAGCACATGGGCTACCGTCCTTAGAGATGTTCGTTAGTATTGCAGCATTGAGTAGTAGCGTTTAGTGATGACCGTAGTGTTAGAACTCGTATTTTCTGTATTTTGAAACGTTGTGATGTAATCACTAATGTTCGATGATATGAAATTGATATTTATCTATGATATGATGTCATGATTTGATTTACTTATGCTCTTGCGTCATGCATTATGGGATTTCCGTGAATATGTATTTTGATCGTGTATTTTCTATGTGATTAACCGTAAATTTTATTTAATACCGTTAGTGATCTCGCATCACCTAGAAATCTCATCGAGTGTTATGTTGATATGTTGTAGGAAGATGCCTAACACCCGATCTGGAGCGTCCATGACTCATGAGGAGGTTGAAGAATTGGTTACCCGCCGAGTAGCTGAAGAGATGGAGGCTCGTGAAGCCGCAAGGACCCTTGAACCCCTGAATGAGAATGGGGATGAACAAGAAGGCGAGAACGGAGGAAATGGAAATGGAGGAAATGGAAATGGAGGGAATGGAGAAAACGGAAATGGAAATAGAAATGGGAATCATGGTATGAACTATGGAGGTTTCATGCCAGTGGCTAGAGAGTGCACTTTCCAAGACTTCTTGAAGTGCAAGCCACATAATTTCTCAGGAACTGAAGGCGTTGTCGGATTGACCCGCTGGTTCGAGAAAATGGAGACTGTGTTCAATATCAGTAATTGTCCATCGAAGTACCAAGTGAAATATGCTACATGCACACTGCAGGACAGTGCTTTGACTTGGTGGAACTCTCATAAGAGAACAATTGGTGTTGATGCTGCATATGCCATGAATTGGGTTGAACTGATGAAGTTGATGACAGAAGTGTATTGTCCAAGGAATGAAATCCAGAAGATGGAGACTGAATTATGGAATCTGACCGTGAAAGGAAATGACTTGACTGCTTACACTCAAAGGTTTCAGGAGTTGATTTTGTTGTGTACTAGAATGGTCCCTGATGAAGAAGACAGAGTGGAAAGGTTTATTGGAGGTTTACCGGACAGCATTCAAGGGAATGTGATTGCTGAGAATCTAGCCAGACTCCAAGATGCTATACGCATTACTAACCAATTAATGGATAAAAAGCTCCAGGGTTATGCTGCAAGGAGTGCTGAGAATAAGAGGAGGATGGAAAGTAACCTAAGGGATAACCGTGGACAGCAACCGCCGTTCAAGAGGCAAAATACTAGTGGGCAGAATGTGGCCAGAGCTTATACGGCTGGGAACAATGAAAGAAAGGGGTATGCTGGGCCACTACCCTACTGCAATAAGTGCAGGTTGCACCATGAAGGGTTGTGTACTATGAGGTGTGGAAACTGTAAGAAGGTTGGACATCAGACTAGGGATTGTAGGGCTGCTATTGCTCCAAACACTCAGAGGGCTCCAGTTGGAAATCAGCAGGGTATTATTTGTTATGAGTGTGGAAGACCAGGACATTTCAGGAGGGATTGTCCTAAGTTGAGGAATCAGAACCGTGGAAACCAAACAAGAAACAAGAATGGAAACAAGACTGGAAACCAGACTGGAGGTAACGAAGCTACGGCAAAAGCTTACGCCATTGGTGGAGGAGGAACAAACCCTGATTCCAACGTTGTCACGGGTACGTTTCTTCTCAATAACTGTTATGCTTCTATGTTATTCGATTCGGGTGCCGATAGAAGTTTTGTGTCGACTACCTTTAGTGCTTTGCTTGATGTTGCACCAACCACTTTAGACACTAGTTATGCCGTAGAACTTGCCGATGGAAGAATTTCAGAAACAAATATTGTTCTTAGAGGTTGCACGTTAGGATTATTAGGTCATCCGTTCGACATAGATCTAATGCCCGTAGAGCTTGGTAGTTTTGACGTCATCATTGGTATGGATTGGTTGGCGAAGTACCACGCGTTGATCGTTTGTGACGAGAAGGTTGTTCGTATTCCTTATGGAAATGAGGTGTTGATAATCCGAGGTGATAATTGCGACAGCGGAAGTAAGTTGAATATCATATCGTGCACGAAGACCCAAAAGTATATTGAGAAAGGATGTCAAGTTTATCTGGCACAAGTTACGTCCAAGAAAGCTGAGGATAAGTCGGAGGAGAGGCGACTTGAGGATGTACCGATCGTACGGGAATTTCCGGAAGTCTTTCCAGAAGATCTGCCTGGATTACTACCTGCTCGACAAGTTGAATTTCAAATCGACTTAGTCCCTGGTGCTGCACCTGTAGCACGAGCACCGTATCGATTAGCACCAGCCGAAATGCAAGAGTTGTCTACTCAGTTGCAAGAACTTTCTGACAGAGGATTTATAAGGCCGAGTTCCTCACCTTGGGGAGCACCAGTTTTGTTTGTCAAGAAGAAAGATGGTTCTTTTCGGATGTGTATCGACTATCGTGAACTGAACAAGCTTACTGTGAAGAACCGATACCCACTTCCGAGAATCGACGATTTGTTTGATCAATTGCAAGGGTCAAGAGTCTACTCTAAGATCGACCTGAGATCTGGTTATCATCAACTCAGAGTTCGCGAGGAAGACATTTCAAAGACAGCATTTAGGACTCGCTATGGGCACTACGAGTTCCAAGTAATGCCGTTTGGTTTGACTAACGCACCAGCAGTTTTCATGGATTTGATGAATAGGGTGTGCAAACCATATCTGGATAGATTCGTGATTGTATTCATCGATGATATTTTGATCTACTCCAAAAGCAGAAAGGAGCATGAAGGACACCTTAAGTTGATCTTGAATTTATTGAAGAAGGAAGAATTGTACGCCAAGTTCTCAAAGTGTGAGTTTTGGCTGTCGAAGGTACAATTTCTTGGTCACGTGATTGATAGTGAAGGCATTCACGTTGATCCCGCAAAGATTGAGGCAATCAAGGATTGGGCGTCGCCCAAGACACCCACCGAGATTCGTTAATTTCTAGGTTTGGCCGGTTACTACCGACGATTTATCGAAGGCTTTTCAAAAATTGCTAGACCTATGACGAAACTGACTCAGAAGAGCATGAAGTTTGAATGGGGAGAAAAGGCAGAAGCTGCATTCCAGTTGTTGAAGCAAAAGTTGTGTAGTGCGCCGATTTTGGCTTTACCAGAGGGAAGTGAGAACTTCGTGGTATATTGCGATGCTTCGCATAAAGGGTTGGGCGCGGTTTTGATGCAGAGAGAGAAGGTCATAGCTTACGCATCCCGCCAACTCAAGGTTCACGAGAAGAACTATACCACACACGACCTAGAGCTTGGTGCAGTAGTGTTTGCCCTGAAAATGTGGAGACATTATCTGTACGGTACCAAGTGCGTTGTGTTCACTGATCATAAGAGTTTGCAACACATTCTCGACCAGAAGGAGCTGAATATGAGGCAAAGACGTTGGTTAGAATTGTTGAGCGACTACGACTGTGAGATTCGATATCATCCAGGAAAGGCGAACGTGGTGGCTGATGCCCTGAGTCGAAAGGAAAGAAGCAAGCCGCTACGAGTTCGAGCCTTGGTTATGACTATAGGGTTAAACCTTCCTAAGCAGATTTTGAGTGCTCAATCGAAAGCCAGAAAGGAAGAGAACTTCATCAACGAAGATTTGCGTGGCCTGATTAACAAGTTAGAACCTCGCGCTGACGGAACGTTATGCTTAAATAATCGAAGTTGGATTCCGTGTCTTGGTGTTTTAAGGGCCTTGATTATGCATGAGTCGCATAAGTCGAAGTATTCCATTCACCCTGGATCGAATAAGATGTATCAGGACTTGAAGAAGTTATATTGGTGGCCTAACATGAAAGCAGAAATTACCACTTATGTCAGCAAGTGTTTAACATGTGCAAAGGTTCAGATAGAATATCAGAAACCATATGGGTTATTAGTTCAGCCAGAGATCCCACAATGGAAATGGGAGAACATAACAATGGACTTTGTGACTAAACTGCCGAGGACAGCGGCTGGGCAAGACACGATTTGGGTAATCATTGATCGTCTCACTAAATCTGCTCATTTCTTGCCTATGAGAGAAATTGACACGTTAGAAAAATTGACGAGACAATACTTAAAGGAAGTAGTCTCAAAGCATGGAGTACCGGTTTCGATCATCTCTGATCGCGATGGAAAATTTACTTCACATTTTTGGAAGTCTCTACATAAAGCATTAGGTACTCGATTGGATATGAGTACAGCCTACCATCCAGAGACCGATGGTCAGAGTGAGAGAACCATTCAAACGTTAGAGGATATGTTACGTGCCTGTGTACTCGACTTTGGAAAAGGTTGGGATAAACACTTACCGTTGGTAGAATTTTCGTATAACAACAGTTACCATACCAGCATTAAGGCTGCTCCGTTTGAGGCGTTGTATGGGCGCAAGTGTCGATCACCCATCTGCTGGGCTGAAGTTGGGGACAGTCAGCTCACTGGCCCAGAGATCATCCACGAGACAACCGAGAGAATAGTTCAAATCAAGAGCCATATCCAAGCCGCCCGTGATCGTCAAAAGAGCTATGCCGATGTAAGACGAAAACCTCTTGAGTTTCAAGTAGGAGATAAGGTCATGTTGAAAGTATCTCCTTGGAAAGGAGTAATACGTTTCGGCAAACGGGGAAAGCTGAACCCTCGTTATATTGGACCTTTTAAGATCATTGCCAAAGTAGGAACCGTTGCCTATCGTCTAGAACTTCCAGAGAAGTTGAGTAGAGTTCATAGTACGTTTCACGTCTCGAAATTGAAGAAATGCATGGCTGATGAACCGCTTGCTATACCAATTGAAAAACAAATCGATGACAAACTCCACTTCATCGAAGAACCTGCCGAGATCATGGACCGTGAGGTCAAACGTCTAAACAGAGTCGTATTCTGATTGTCAAGGTACGCCGGAACTCTAGGAGAGGTCCTGAGTTCACCTGGGCGCGTGAAGATCCAATGCTAAAAGAAGTACCCTCATCTTTTACCAATTTCTGCGCAATATTACATTCAGAAACCAGAAATCAAATTTATAATTCCCATGTCTATCATAAAATATTTTTAATATATATACAAGCTTAAAAGGATGATTTAGTAATTAGTATATGTTATAATACTATGTATTTTTAATTAAATTATAAATCAAATTATTAAACTATAAAATATTATAAAAGATATAATTTAAATATGTTTAATAAATTTAATGGCAATCACATTTCTGATAAGCCATCATCTATATAACTTTACTAACAAAAATAAACTTTTAATCATCTACCACTAAGGACATTCCTACCATCTCGATGACAATCGCATAACCTTCTGCGATCCTCCAGGTTCAAGAACAATGACGTGTCCATAAAAACGCATTTAGAAATCTACAATTACCAAATATGAAATTCGAACGGATTGCAACGGGCTATGACACTATCAGCCGCTAGCACAAAACACATCTTAATCGGTAGGGAATAAATTAAGAACCATTTATGTATTCAACCGCATAATAATAGTCCCGCATTCACCCCATCCCACAATAATAAGACTCTTACTATGCATCCAGAAGCTACTATTTTTCGACTCTGACAGCTTTCTGAATCCATTATGAATCTCAATAACTAAAATATTCTAGGGTTTTCTATGAGTATAAAAAAATCAGTGGGCATTAAAAATAGTCCTGAACTTCCTAAAATATCAAAAACGTAAATACATGCAAAAAATAAATAAGATAATTTTTTAATTTAATAATGACCTAAGGACGAGGGATGATAGTGATCTATATATTAAATCAGAATCATTACAAGTTAGAACGAAATTGTTTAAAATATTAACCAGTAAACTAAACTATAACATAATACACACCCGAAATACCATGGTATATACAAAACTCATCAAAATGTAATGAGAGAATTATTCATAGGAAGACCGTAATCACAATTATACCTTACAACTTAAACACACACATCCGAAAGACCAACACAACCGAATTTCGACATACTCTTCTGCCCGTGTTATACTGCACTTTATCAACAAAAATAACAAATGCTAATTCAGAATCATATACTTAAATACGAAAACCGCCATGCTCATACTACTATACAATTCACCTCGAAACAAAACAACCATCATGATTATTAACTCATCACCGTCAAACAACATAATCTAGAAAATCACCACAAAAACCCTTCAATTCACACCCAAGCGCAATAAAAATAGAACTTCCAATAATAACCAATATAACCTCACCACCTCACACCTTCAACCAAACACGCAACACGATCCACCCAGAATCTGACTAAATGAACGATGTATGGTGGCGAGACTTTAAGAGGAGGAGGTCACTGTGACTGGTATATCTATTGAATACTTCTTTTGGTTGTGGGATATTTAAAAAATTTAATTAAAACAAAAAAATCTCATCAACCTACAACACAACAACCCCCCCAATCACACCACATCCCGCCACAATAGCAACCTACAACCAAATCTAGCCTAAAGTCAATACCACGACAAACAGACTCAAACCGTGACAGAGAAGACACTAACACACCCTACAGATGCAACCCCACCAGACAGATCCGGCCCCCCACGACTACGAACAAACAACAAATGCCATCACTCCCCACCATAAAACAAACACTACACCACCACCCCAAAATAAACAAGCCAAAAAAAAAAATTTAGTATTCCTAGTCACCCGACTAAGCCATATCAGCCCCAGCTCAAAACCTGGGCCCCTCTGATACACCCTGTACATTACCGTTATCATAATAATTTAGCCGAACCCTGTTCGCTACATTGACAATTTAAAGTATACGTTAACTTTTATGTTTAACCGGAAGTTACCTGCTATTAATATGCGATCGTCGCGGTAGTGATTTGGACACCAAACATGTAAGTATATATTTAAGCAATAGCAACGTCTTTAATATTTAAGGACATAATTAAAAATATCATACTTTATGGAGATATCCGCTATTTTTATTCCCCCCTTCGATTTGTTACATGCGTGAATCGTTTTTTATTTAAAATGTACAGCGCATAGGAGATGTAAATGCTATAGCAATTAAAAACAAACAAGGATCAGCTCGGACTAGCATCTTACAATCATGACAACCAATATTTGTCCCCCTTGTTTATACGTCCAAACAAAAAACACCCGAAGCGAACCTTTGGAGGCCAAGTTAAATTTTCAAAAACAGATAATGACAAGATACAACTAGGCATTTGTCCTGCTACAATTCTGATTTGGGAGATCATTTTGGTCCCGCCCCCCCTCCTTATCCTTATCCCACCACACATACACTACACACTTTTAGTGTGTGAAGTAATCTTGCACATATATACTATATTTCATCTCATTTTTCATTCATATCACACACACACTTAGCATTTGAGTTTTCTTTTTCTCTCTTGCTCTCCCTAGCCACGAAACATACACACACATACAAATTCATAATTTTTCCATCTTTGATCAAAAACTCTTGAAGATTTATTTAAGGTTTGTTCATTTGTATCATTCGGGTATTTGTTAAACAACATTTGGGTGTATAGTCCATATTCATCCTCCAAAAACCTTTAAAAACTTGTAAGTCCTTCAATCAGTTTCATAACTTGTACTTTCATAGTCATCTTGATGCATACTTACTAGTTGTACAACTTATTTTGTAAAAACAAAGATTTTAAAAAAACAAAAACCTTAAAAGGGTATGTTTATGGTTTGAAAATAATAAAATAAAATATAAGGAAAGTATAGTTTTGTGATCGTGGTTATTTTTGTGTAATCAAAATGGTAATTATAGATATTTTCATTCGGCTTATAAAATAAACTAATGGGAAAAGCTATTGATATTTTCGAGCTTAAGATGACCTATATAGTTGCGTCCTAAATTGGAAAGGGGGGGGGGGGGGGGATAATATAAATATTTGTTCAAGCTAGTTTCTTGTAACTTAAATTTATTGAGCTTATTTCTAGCTTATTTTTGTTCGGCTTATATAATAAGCTTTTGTAAAAGCTTATTTTGAGCTTAATGGGCTTATGTATTGTTGGGATTCTCAAGCTTCTACAAGTTAATACTGCTGGCTCAAGATTAATACTGCTAGTGAAGACTTAATGATGTTAATGCAGATTGAAGAAATAAGTGTAAGTCTTTAGTACTGCTAGTTTTGTAGTTATACGCCTGTAATATCATACTGGTTAGTAGTATTAGTACAGCTAGTATATTGTATTAGTACTTTGCTTTTGAGATAATATGAGATTGAATTAGGAATAATATGCATTATCTCTTTACGTGTTTTGTAAACCCATTAAGGTTTCCTTAGTCTAAAAAGGACCCTAGGCATATTTAGATAGATAGAGTTCTACACAGATCAATAGAGCTCGATTAGACTCATAGTTTGTAATCTGCCACCTAGGCAGATTTAAGTTTATAATACAAATCTTTTGTGATTCATAATACTGTTCTTTTTAGCATATATTGATTAGTTTCTGCATAATTAATAGTGTTCAATCAGTGTTTCAATATTGTTGCTTTAGAATTATCAAAAGGAACAAACCTTTACAATGCTAAAGGAAAGAACTATTCATAAACGATCCAAGACGTAGTATCAACGCATGTGTGGAAACTCTGATAAGGAGAACTTAATTGTAAGATGCAGAACAAGACATATCCTCCACCCACCCTCACAATAATGAAAATCCCCAATCCATCAGAAGGGAGAATATGATATTTGGCGCATGAGAAAGCGACAATATATCTGTCACACAGACCCATAACCTATGGTGTATTGTCATTGGAGATCTAGAAGAGAGCATGCACCAATTAGAGAAACATCTGCCCTCCTGCTACCTAAGACCTGCAAACAACTGCTGCTAAAAAGGAAACAGGAAAGAGTTTTTAAGACATCTTGCTTTTAGCCATACCTGATGAATAGCTCTTCAAGTTCATAATGTTTGGCAGATGCTAAATCTCTCTGGGAAGCAATAAAATCAAGGTTTGGAGAGGTAATGAAGAAATCCAAGATAGATGCAGAAATTTTTTCTAAAACATCAGTTTGAAAACTTTTCTACTGCATCAAATGAAAGTCTGGACAAGTCTTATGATATGTTCCAAAAACTCATAAGTCAACTGGAGGTTCATGGGGCTCCAATAACCAGAAGTTCCTAAGAAGTCTTCCTCCTTCATGGAATCAAATTGCTCTAATCATGAGAATTAATCCAGACAATGATTCAATGATATTGATACCGTTTCCAACAACCTTAGGGTCTATGAAGATAAAGATAAAAGGATCTATCAAGTTCCACTGCTACTTTTCGAACTGGCATTTCTTCTTCCTAGAACACTAGTATGTACTAATGAAGTTAGTACTGCTAGTGGAGAAAATTTGGGGTTAGTACTGCTGTGATAATTTATCAAGTTTCATCTACCCCCATGTGCTCATGATGTATTGCTCTTTCTCTGCACTACACAACAACCAGTCCCTCACTTAAAAAATGAGGAGTTTTCAGACATAGAAAAAAATAAAGTGAATAAATAATGATGAGAATGAAGATGACTTGGAAGAATGGATCTTAGATTGCAGGTGGCTATGATTGACGCAGAGTGAGGAAATTCATTCAGAAGACAGGAAGGAACATGGATTCAAAGAAAAACGACTTGTTTCACTTGAAAATCAAAAGTTGAGTGCTATAACTGTCATAAAAAAGGGCACTTTGCTAGGGAAAGTGCAAATTTTTGCTAGAGAATGTAGATCTGGAAGGAATCAAGGGAGAAGATCTTATGGTGACAATGGCAGGAGCAATGCACCAACAACTGAATCTTCATCACAGGCACTGGTGGCTCAAGATGGTCTAGGAGGCTATGACTGGAGTAATGATTTTGAAGTAGAACCAGTCAACTATGCTTTGATGGCAATCTCCTCTTCAAGCTCATCAAGTTCTTCTGACAGTGAGGTACAAAAATGTTCTAAACAATGTCTTGAATCATTTAAAACTCTTCAAAAGAACTATGATACTGAAAGAGAAAAACATAACAAAGCAAAACTAGAAATCAGGGGTTATGAGATAGCCTTAGAGTCACTAGAATCTAGGATTCTTGGACATGAAAAGAATGAATTGGCTTGGGGTGAGAAATATGAATTTCAAAACTATGATCTTAAGTGTAGAGAAATAAAAATTAACAACTTAAATCTGGAATTAGAGAAGGTTGTTAAAGAAAGGGATGAATTAAAAGATAAGATTGCTAAATGGGAAGAATCGACCAAGAATCTTGATGAAATACTTAACAGTCAAATGAGTGCTAGAGATAAAACTGGTTTAGGATATAGCACACAGTTGAATGAATTAAGTAGCAATCATGAAACTGATAGTGAGAACAGTTTGAGTATTTTTGATGTTAGATCAAGTGATGAAGAAAACACACCAGAAAATGATAGATTTTTAAAGAATGGGTATAAAGCTGTTCCCCCTCCCATAACAGGGAACTTCTTAACCCCAAGAGCTGACATATCATTTGCAGGGTTAGATGAATATGCCATCAGGAATAAAATCATTGAGTCACAGACAACTGAGCTTAATACTAAAACTAGTGAGACTGCAGGTCAAATAAATGATGCAAATACTGAAAAGCCTAAGTTAGTCAGTGAGTCAGTTGTGTCTAATCCTAAGATTAACAAAGATAGAGTTATCATTGAGGATTGGAACTCAGATGATGAGGAAGAAGAGTATGAAGTGCAAACAGTTAGACCTGAGACTCAAACAATTAAGACTAGAGATGATAAAAGTGGTCAAAATTCTAAGAAACAAGGAACTGATTTTAGGAAAGTAAAAGCTTGTTTTGTTTGTAAAAGTACTGACCATTTGATCAAAGACTGTAATTTTCATGACAAAAAGAGTCAAGAGCCTAAGCTGAAAAATGTTGTTAATACTGGTCAAAAGGAGGGCAAACTAGTATGGGATAATACAAAAAGAGTTAATCATCAAAACTTTTCAAAATACCCACATTTAAGTAAGAATTTTGTCCCATCAGGAGTACTAACAAGAACAGGTTTGCCTAGGCCAAGTGTTAGTACTGCTAGGCATGTTTGTACTGCTAGGCCAAGTGTTAGTACTGCTAGGCCTGTTTATGCTACCAGACCTATTTACCCAAGAATAGACAATGTAAGACCAAGAGGTTCATGTTCACCTATCAAGAGGTCTTACTACACAAAACCAGCTTTTAGCCCCAAAGACTTAAAACAAGATGTTAAAACTTTTGGGGTTCAAAATATGACTACTGCTCGGACAAGAGTAGTAGTTAATACTGGTAAGGGTAAGCTGGATACTGACTTTAAAAAGTCAAGATGGATTTGGAGGCCTAAGGAAAATTACTTGGATCATGTGTCTAAAGACAGTGCATCATTCATGCTCAAGAAGGTTAAGTATGTTGACCCAAAAGGGATTTCTAAGTTTGTAATGGCTTGGATCCCTAAGAGATACTAATTCTATTTCTTTTAGTGCAGGGAAATCTAGAGATCTTGTTACAAGATCATGCAGTGGTGGATAGTGGTTGCTCTAGCTATATGACTGGCAACAAAGCTTATCTTTTAGACTATGAAGATTTCAATGAAGGCTTTGTGGCTTTTGGAAGTGATCCCAAAGGAGGTAAAATAACGGGTAAAGGTAAAATCAAAACTGCTAATTTAGACTTTGATGATGTTTATTTTGTAGATAAACTTAAGTTTAACCTTTTCTCTGTCTCACAAATGTGTGACAAGAAAAATAGTGTCCTTTTTACTGAGTCTGAATGCCTTATCTTGTCTCCTAGCTTTAAGCTTCTTGATGAAAGTCAAGTTGTACTTAGAGCTCCTAGAAAGGATGATGTGTACAGCTT